>PVKU01014690.1:0-21809 GCA_004027475.1 Anoura caudifer | reverse complement strand
AACTCAGAGATTTAAAGTCATCACACATCTTTCTCTATTTGCCTGACTATCTCATCCCTCTGCTAGAACTGGGCTTGTTCTGTAAATTGCCTACCCAATTGGGTAAATTGCCTACCCAATTACCGAAATCACACCAGCTTTCTCTCAGGTCCCATTGGAACAGATATTCCAATTCTAGATGCCCTTAACCTATTTGGGGGAACCATAGCAGACCTATTCTCTCCTCAATACTATACACAGGTAAAGAAAACTCTTTGCACTACAGAACTATCAGTCAACATCCACACATATGACCTGATATCGCCCCAGACTAATCCCTGGTGTTGAATATTTCATTAGATGTACTCTATTACTCTGGTTGGAGCAGATGTACATCAGCACATATTTCAGAATCTCTCCAAAACTATAACCACCACAGTGAATTAAACTGTCACCTCACCTGCTAATATTCAGATACCTCTAGACTCTCTAGCTAAACCTGTCTTTGATAATCAAATAGCCTTAGACTATATGCTAGCAGAACAAGCAGGGTTTGGCATGACCATCAACTCCTTTTGTTGTTCTTACATTGACACCTCAGCTCAAGCACAGGCTACCTGGTGTCAACAAATATTGCATCATCACACCCCTCTCTCTGAAGGAACTCAAGATTGGTGTATATGAGTAGATTTTCATGGATACCACAGGGACTCAGGTCCATAGAGGAGGAATTTTTAATTAATTTTAATTTTCATTTAGACCATTATTTTATGTTTGTCTTCTTTTTGTTTCAAAACTCTCTAAGACTTGTTTTTTCCCAAGCCACAACAATACAACCAGCTCTGTAGTGGCTTGAAAAGAATATATATGTGCTTTAATACACCAAATTTTGCTTTACAACAGGCTCAGGTTTATCATTCCCCCAGAAGTTTCAGAGAGCATCAGTAGCTCCATAGACATGGAGGAGGAATTGACAGTGGGGAATTGGAACATGGAATAAAAACTTTATACAGCTATGATGTACCATGAAATGGAATTAAAATATGTACTATCCAACTCATAAGTTCACAAAGTGATAGTTTCCTTGTAAGAATATTGCAAGTGCTACCAGTCCCAGTCATGTATGATAAAGAAACAAGCTCAGCCATAGTTTTGGGTGACACAGATCCCCCAAATGCAAAAATTTGCCTGGCACCAACCAGTTGCAGAATGATGACAGTGAATGTCCATAATGAGACCAGCAAGAACAAAGCCTGCATGTCCACAGCCTCTCCCCATGATCTCCTTGTTCTGTTTGTCACTCTCCAACCTATAACAACCTTGCCTGCACTGAAATGTTAATGGGCTTTGAGATGAGAGTCTCTTACCTTCCTGGCTGCCTGAACTTGAATAAAACCACTCTCCTTCACAACAGCACCGGACTCTCGAATATTAGCTTTTAAAGTGTCAGGTAGCCTCACCTGCATTTGATTACATCTCATGGTGCCTTCTGATGAGGGCCTTCTTCCTGGCTCACTTCTGACAATTACTTTCTGGCCCCTGAATGATGACACAGCAGGCCAGCTCTCTGAGCTCATTGATACAGATGCTGATCCTCTTCATGGTTATGACCTAAGCCCATCACAAAGCCTAACTCTTCTTTACTGCCCTTTTTGGGGATGAGGAATTAAACCTATAAACTTGAGGAGAGCACACATATTCAGACCACAGTACTGCCCTAGAGCCTCTGGAGTAATGGTGGCCTGTCACCTCCTTGACCTCAGTCCAGTGAAGGGATTTCTTGCTAAGATCTGCAGATAGTACAGGAATAAAGGAGTGGAGAGTGCAGTCCCAGGTGTCAGGTTTTCCTTTTCTTGCTCCTTCTGGCTGATTTTTTCTACTTTGTCCTCCAACTCGCTGATCCGATCTTCTGCTTCATCGATTCTGCTTTTCATTCCTTCCACTGTGTTCTTCAGTTCAGAAATTGTATTTTTCATTTCCTCTTGGTCCTTGTTGATAGTTTCTATTTCCTTTTTCATGTTGATATAGTTTACAGTGAGCTCATCGTAGCTTCCATGTAGTTTTTGGTAGCTCATTGAGAGCTCTTGGAGCTTCCTGACAACCATTGCTTTGAACTCAAAATCGGATAGTTGAGCTGCCTCCATTTCATTTAGCATTCTTTCTGGGGCTTCCTCCTTTTCTTTCATTTGGAGATTGTTTCTTCATCTTCCCATTGTTTGTGAGACTCTTCTTGTTAGCCTCAGCTTCTTAAATTGATTTGTTCTGGTTCCCTGGGTTTATGGTGTGAACTCTGTGGTAGAATGCCTGTGAAATTCAATGGTGCTACCTCCTTTGGGTATCCTGGTGTTCACTTCTTCCAGTGTCTCAGTTGTTGAAATGCCCCTTCTTTTGGGCCAACTCTGGTCTTTCCACAGTTCCAGGGTTTTTTTGTTTTGTTTTGTTTTGTTTTTGTCTCACTTGTATGTGTTTAAAAAAGAGAAAGGGGAAGGAAAGAAAAAAAAGAAAAGAAGGAAAAGGAAATAAAAAAATGAAAAGAGAATAAAGGAAAGTAGAATGAAAAAGAAAAAAGAGAAAAAAGACAGGAAGAAGAGATACGCTTGGGAAGAAAGGAAGAAGGAGTAAAACAAGAAAGAAGTATTGAGAAGCAAAAAGGAGTTGAGGGGTAAAAAAGATCAAAATGATGTCAGGGGGAAAAAGAAAAAAAAAACACAAAAAATTAAATTAAAAAACCGAAAAACACCAAAACCGCTAATTCTTGCTGTTATCAATCTTGCCAAGCTGATTTTTCTGGCCCTGATGATTGCAGTGGCCGAGGGGTGACCGTATTGTTTTTTCCCTTGTTCAGCACTCAGTTTTCTGTGGCCTACTATCCTCAGAGGTGTCCCTAGATTCTCTGCCCAGGGACCCAGGCGCCAACTGTGATCGTGCGCCCGCAAGTCCCGGTGTTCCCTGAGTCTTCCTTGCACAGGTTCCAACTGTCCCACGAACTCGGTTCAACCCCTAGGGTGCTCAGTGACTGCGCGCCGGGTCTCTCTGGGCGTGCTGATGCGAGGATGGACGATCCCTGCGCAGCTGTTTACAATGTCACGTGGGCGCAGACAAAAGTGTGCGCTCCAACACTCAGACCTCCCAGGGCTATGAGATTTTAACTCGTCTCTGTAAGATTTCAAGCAACCAGATTTATGCTGGTGCTGCCAGGTCCCTGCTTGGCTGTTCAGAGAGCGATTGTCCCAGCTCCCTCCCTAGAGTCTTACGGCCAGCCCTGGCCCGGTTTCTCAGCCCCTGCCCCGTCTTCGCTCCACCGGAGTACTCTCCTTATGGTCCGGTTTTTCAATGCCCACTGCAATTTTCGATCCTCTGTTTTCAAATATGCTGTCTTTTCGGTGTCTGTTTGCTATGCTGCATTGAAAAATGTCCCGGTTTAACACCTGTGTTGGCGGGGGGAGGGGGGGTGTAGAGGGATGTGCGTCCTTTTACCGCGCCATCTTCTCTCCCAGATTGCCAATATTTTGTTGAGAATTTTAGCATCTATGTGCATCAAAATATTGGTTGTAGTTTTCTTTCTTTGTTGTGTCTTTACCTGGTTTTGTAATTATGATGATACTGGCCTTGCAAAAAGAATTCTGAGGTCTTCCCTCTTCTTGAAATTTTTAGTGTAGTCTTAGAAGGACAGGAGTTAGGTTTTCCTTAAATGTTTGGCAAAATTCACCTGTGACGTCATCCAGTCAAGTGCTGATGAGTATGTGGATAAAAGGTAACCCTAGTACATTGTTGGAGGGAATGCAGTGTGGTGCAGTTCCTGTGGAAAACAGTATGAAATTTCCTCAAAAAAAAAAAAAACCCTAAAAATATAACTGTTTTGACCCAGTTATTCCACAGCTGGGAATATACCCTGTGAATCCTAAATCAACAATTCAAAAGAACCAATTCAAAAGAACCGATGCATCTCTATGTTTATAGGAGCACTTTTACAATAGCCAAGTGCTGGAAACAGCCTAAGTGCCCACTAGTACACGAGAGGATCAAAATATATGGTACATTTACACAATGGAATACTATGCAGCAGAAAGAAAGAAGGAACTCTTACCTTTTAAAACAGCAGGGATGGAACTGGAGAATATTATGCTAAGTGAAATAAGCCAGTGAGTAAAATACAAATACTATGGGATCTCACCTATAAGAGGAATTTAATGAATAAAATAAACTAAGAGACAAAACAGAACCTCAGGCATGGAAACATGGAATAGACTGGCAGTGATGAGAGGGGTGGGGGAGGAATAATGGTAGAAAAAAGAGGAAGGGATTAGGCAAGGAACATGTATTAATGATGCATGAGAATGGACAACAGTGTAGGAATTAACTGTGGGAGTGGACATGTGATGGGTTCAGGAGTTGGGTGGGACTGGAAAAACTGTAATAGAATAAAAATTTAAGATAAATTACAAATGAACAATTTTTTGATATCATATTTTATTTATTTATGATATTATTTTTACCTGAGTAACTTTGCACCAAACACAGGCAAAGGAGACTCATGATTTTTTTTTAAAAAATTGGACCATTTTGATTGTGTGTACAGCTACCCATGCAATCCCTCCCCTCATGCATGGCCAGGGCATTGTAGAGACTCTAAACTAATTGTGTGACCAAAAAAAATCATGTTTTACATGGAGATTAGATTGGGAATAACAGTAGTAATTATATTGTGTACAACTGAGGGTTTTTCACATTGAGGAGTGATTATGAAAGTGGTTTAAATGAACTGTTGTCTCAGTCTAGTGTTGTCAGTGATGGGGTTAAGAGAGAAGGGAATGAGGAGAATTCCTGGCATAGATTTGATCACAGGAAAGGGGCCTTCAACCCTGAGTGGAAATCCTCACTCTCAGCCTCCCTGTGTCATGCATGGTTCTGGGATGATAGCTGTGGTCTGAGGATGCTGGGCTCTCCCACACAACATACAAGGTTCTTAATGTGTAACAGATACATTCTTCCATCAGATGTATGATTTGGAAATATATTCTCTGTGCACAATTATCTCTGAACTCTCTTAATAGATTTTTTTTATGTTTTCTGGGACAAATAATTTTAATTTAAATAAAGTTCAATTCATCATGACTTTATTTGGTGTTTTCCAAAAAGCTCCCCAGGAAAAGGTCATCTTCTATCATCCATGTTATTGGTTACAATAGCCTTAACAACTAGAAAAGCCTTTGATGCTAAAAGTGGAAGGTTGCTGGAAAAATCACTGAAAAATTTGGAAGTGACTTTGGAACTGGGTAAGGGGAAGATTTTAAATCATGGCAGAAGCATGCTTTATTTTTTGATAGGGTTTTACTGGAAATATGTTTAAAGACTCTTCCAATGAGGAACCAGAATGAAGTACAGGGTATGAGAGAGAGACTATGTCATCTTAGTAAATTCCTAAATAATTATAAACAGGAGTTTATTAAAAATAGAAATGTTTAGATTATGCAAGTATAGATCTTGCATAAGGAATAAGGAATATGTCATTAGTCATTACAAAAGGGTGGAGTCCTGGCTGGTGTGGCTCAGTGGACTGAGAGGTGGTGTGCAAATCAGAGTGCCCGGTTTGATTCCCAGTCATGGCACGTGCCTGGGTTGCTGGCCAGATCCCCAGTAGGGGGAATGTGAGAGGCAACCACCCACTGATGCTTCTCTCCCTCTCTTTCTCCCTCTATCCCCTCTTTCTAAATATAAATAAATAAAATCTGTTTTAAAAAAGAAGAAAACACAAAAGTGTGGAAGGAGGAATCATTTTTACCTGTGTTCAAATTATCACAGTGTCTCTGATATATTTGGTAACAATGTCATATGTCCAGGGGATTAGGAATTGGACACCATTGAGTCCATTACTCATCTGATCACACCATGATATACCCAAGCTGCATAATTCACTAGGGCCCCATTTATGAAATCTCTCAATACTTACAGGGAAGACAGAGCACCCTTGACTGGAGGCACCCTGGTGATAGTGTCTCTGTTAGAGGAGCCATTGTTTCATTGGGCCAAGAGCCTTGTCTCAGTCCATCATCATTGTCATCATCATCATCACCACTATCATCATCACCATCATCATCATCATTTTCATCATTAGCTTACTTATAATCATTGTTCTCCTTCTTTGTAGACATTGTGGTTGTCTACACACAGTAACTTATTATCTCAATGTTTTGCTCATTTTTTACTATTGTAAAGTGAAATAGGGTGTGAAACTCTATTTTATTTTATATTTGCTGACAAATGAAGACTCCTTCCATCCTCTTCTCCATCTTCCCCACATGGGAAATCTGATATGAAAGTCTTGGTCTCCTGTTCAGATGTTAACTGGGAGATTGAAACCACACAAACTCCTGTAAGCAGAATTGCCCCTCCCCCATGCACTCAACAAAATATAGGTCCTGAACCAGTCTCCTTTCCTGGCTTTATCAAAGCTCATCTGAGTTGCTGAAAGGCTCTTCTTTTATCCCATAGATTTCAACTAAACACATTATATACACCCCATGTCCCCTAGCTGTATGAGTTTGTCATCAGCCTGCATATTGATACCAAGCTGTCATGATGCCTTTGTGGGTGCTTGTGCCTTTGTGTGATGTCAACTATTCTTGGTATGTGAGCATACCGCCAAATCATTGATTGTCACCACCTGGGGTCTTTGTCCTCTGGTGATGTATTCCTATGTCTCTGGCACTCACTGTCCAGCATGGTGTGCACTGCTGCTGGTTGGCTTGGACACTGAGCTGTGTGGGGCTGGGCTGCATTGTTGAGTCCAGCAGAGTCTCTGGTTATATTCAGCTAATGCTGGACTTAAGGTTTGATGATTCATCAGAACTGGGCCCAAGAGTTTCTGAAAGAGACCCTCTGCCTTTTCCATGAAGGAATGTTGACTTTCTTTACAATAGTCATTTTTGACTCAGAGACTTCAAAGTTGAGCACAAAATGAGGAATCCACAGAGGCTCCTGAGGAAACTCTTACAAGAAGAGGAAGCCACACATGAAAGAAACCCCAAACCTCTAACTGCCCCTGCCCCTGAGATGTTCCTTGTATTCTGGGACACTGAGCACTCTATGGTGGTTTCAGCTGATCCTGCAGGAGGTTTGCATCTGGGCTCACATTGACATCCCCCTCACTGTGTCTCTTGCACAGTGATACAGAGTTATGTCTTCAGCTCTCAGGCTGTTCAGCTCCGTGTAGGCTGTGCTTATGGACTTGTCTGCAGTCATGGTGATTCTGCCCTGGAACTTCTATGCATAGTTTTTATTATCATTGTTAGAGTTAACAGGCTCTACACATTCAAGCCTTTGTCCTGGGGCCGGCTGTACCCAGTTCATAGCATAGCTGGTGAAGGTGTATCAAGAAGCCCTGAAGGAGAGCACCGGGCACCAGGTGCTTCACTGAGGCACCAGGATTCCTCACCTCAAACTCCAACTGCACTAGCTACACCTGGGTGTGGACAGCTCTGGAGAGGAGACAAGAGTAGGTGGAAATCCCTCTTGACAGTCTCTGTCCCCTTCCTCAACCCAGGGACTTAGGAGCCCCTTACCTGTAGCCACAGTCACCAGGAAGAGGGCTCTCTTGCTCCAGTCCATGGTGAGGGGCTGTGCTGTCAGGACTTCTGTAGGGGAGAATGTAGCTCTGAGTGATGCTCTCAAGGTACAAACAGATGCATATTTAACTAGTCTACCTTTTTGCATTTGCATATTCATGAGGCAGAGTGTTCCATAGCGGTAGACTTGACCCTACCTGAAGGAAATAGAGGACACAGGGACCATGCTCAGTGGGAGTCTGATGGATCAAGTCCAAATCCATGTGTGAAGATATGTGTCCTTTGCCAGCTTCCTGAGCTCTGTGCTGACATAGCTCCTCTCACTGAGGAACAAGTCCCCACAGGGCATGCTCCTCATTGTTAACTCATCTTTGAGTGACACAGAGATCACCTGGACCTGTCTGGCCTTGACACCTGAATATCTTATTACTGGGCTAGTGTGTCTTCAAAATGCTCCAACTAGTGAGTTAATAAAATAATCCCTGTGTCCAGTTCCTTACAATTGAGATATAAAGAAGCCATAGAAATACCCTTTTTGATTGTGGTTCTCATGTCTTATCAAGTTTGGTAAATGCTCTGAGGGAGTAGGGTGTTTACAGTCACCTCATGTCCAACACTTTTTGAGATTATTTTTTATGAATAGAGGAAGACCCAGACCCTCAGCGGAAATCTCTACCAGATACCTCTGCACCTGCTCCTGGGCCACAGCCCTAAACTTGTGGGTCCCATGCACCCCCTGCTGCCCAGCCTGGACCCTTAAAGGGAGGACCCTGTCTAGGCTCACAGGGCATGGACACATCAGCTTCCCTATTCCATAATTAAAAGTTTACGCTGATTTCAGGATTCTCTGCCAGGGACACCATATGCTTTGGCACCTTTGGACAGACAATTGGTCTTAGTAAACTCCAGTGACTCTTCAGGGAGCCAAAACACAGGCACTGTGAGACTACCAGGGAACCCCTTCCCTGTAGCTGTCAGATGCACTGACTCAGACAACACCCTTGAGTCCAGAAGCTCTGTGGGGAGGGGGAGGGCAGTTAGGACCCTCTGGTGTCCTCAGATCCCTTGTTTAAAGGTCCTTTCTGAAGATACTTGCATGTAGCCCTAAGCCCACTGCACTTGTACTGTTCAGTAAATTGCACACGCACACACACATACGCACAGTGATGATTTTCATGGTTATGTTCTTGAAGTCTCCTTTCTCCACTGTTCCTACCACATGGGCAGCATTACCACATGGCGTCTAGACTTGAGTGTGACTTGTTAGGTGAGTGAGGTCAACTCTGTGAGGGACACCCTGAGTTTTCATCCTTCTTGATTCTCCATCCTGCTGGTTGTCTTCCCTTCTACCACCTTCCTTACAGACCTCAGACCCCAGCATCTCACGTGGAGACAGGCTCATTGCTCAGTGACCCACAGCTGCACCTGTCAGTGGCTCCAGGGACCAGCACCTCCTCCTGCATCTGTTTTTTTGGATTGGCCCTGATAGACATTCCTGCAAGGCATCATAGTTGAGAATTCAGATAACACTGGTCATTTCTCAGGATCCCTTTCAAAGGTTATCTTCTCTAGGATCAGTCATGAAGGGGCCGTAGTGTTATTCTAACTCTGTGTCCTCCAAATCCAGAAGCCCAGCAGATGCTGAGTCATCACTTAGTTTCACCGACAGACAAGAACATATGTTTTGGTATTTGATGTCTGGGGAATGTCACAGGTGGTTCCTACCTAGAAGAATACTGAGAAAGTCCCTATTTGCACAGGACCTTGGATCTGTGTGAAATTTTTCAAGTATGCATCAGGTCTGTGTGCCATCATGCCATTTCAGTCACTGCATAGTTATCCTCTATGTTGATCTTATCATTATCATGTATTATCACTCTTGGGACCTGCACCAAGCAAACATCCTTCTTGGAAAATGTTCACACCAATTTGATTAGTCAAATAAACCTCTTCTGTTTCAGTATATGCATGGCATGAATGCTCCCACATGAAGGCAGGTTGCAGTTGGATATTGTCCAAGATGAAGGTGGAAAAAATCATTTGCAAGATCAATCACTGAGGACTTGCATCCAGTTGCTTGTCATCAGCTTAGTTTGCTGAAGTTGTCTCCATGAGCTCTGATGCCATATAGTACTGGCTTATTTTATTCTCAGCAATCTCTGAGTCTTCATGAGACTCCAGGCTTTTCAATGGTCCCCACAGGTCCATGATACAGGGGATATTAGGAAACAGCTTTGCAATTTGTAATGTGACATTAATGAGACCCTCCCCTTATTCCCTGAGTGCCCAGTACTGTTTCAAGTAAACATGTTTGTGGGTTCCGATGGGCAGATGGGCAAACTTTCATGCCCTCAGCTTTACAATAGCATAGGTCATGGCCCTCCAGGGAAGCAGAACATAGATGTGAGGGGAACTTCAGCCAGCAAGGTTCCCCAGGCCACTGTAGATGGAAAAAAGGAGTCATCCCAGACACAATCTTGTTGGTCTGGAAGGTAAAGGGGTAGTGATTCCCTCCAGTGGAGAATACCCTGAGCCTTTCTCCAACATGGCATTTATTGAGTTTGGGAAGTGCAGGGGGATACATCACACATGCATGGCTTATCAATCAATGTCCAACAAAGCTATAGTCATAAAAAACTAACACAATCTACAAATGACAATTAAAGAAACACAGAAATATTTTCAGGTTGCGGTCTGTGTTGGGGACATGCTGATGTGAGATGGCTGTTAAGACATATATCATGAAGCAGGGAGTTTCACTCCTTATATCTTCAACTCAAACATCTGGGTTATACTAACAGGGCTTATTGCTGAGCAGAGCTGGCTTCAAAGGACAAATGTGTACATTTTAGGCCTGATTTTCATGGGCCCCTCGGTGTTAGAATTGAGTCATGCCTGCCACCTGCGTTATGGCCTGGTTTTCTAGGGACACTTACTAGCCCTTTCAGAGCTTGCTTTTGTGGGGATACAATCTCTGAAACCACACAGAGCAGTCCCCAACAGAAATGTATATTTATGTTTACATTTATAAGAAATTTATGCTTATATTATTTACAGTGAGATGTTCCAAAGTCCCATGAGCTGTGGTTGCAGGCAGCAGACACAGGATAGCCATTGTCCTAACTCAGCCTGATGTAAAGGCTGAGAACCAGGCAGCCCAGGGCAGCAGAACACCTGGGTCCCAGCTCCACAATCCAATACACAGGCTGGAAGTGTTCAATTTTCTCTCTTCCACACTTTGTTCTAGTCAGTCCTTCAGTAGTGTGAAAGATGCCCACCATACTGTGGAAAACTACCTTCTTTACACCCTTACCATTTCAAATTTAAGTTCACATGTAAACACACTATGGACACACCCAGTAATAACTTTCACCCAGATGTTTGGGAATCTTGGGATATACTCAAACTGACACAAAAACCAACGGTCACAACACAACTATTTAGCTGAAGGGTTTCTCAGATCCTGGTAATGTGTGTCTGCTTAATGCATTTAGATGGAGAAGCAATCACTTTGGACTGATCACTTTCTTAGTTACCTGCATGTGTAATGTCAGGTGGAGAGGAACTTCCATGTGCCCAGCTCCTGCAGAACCCTTGTGTCTGAGCACTCCCTGCAGCCCAGCCCACATGTCTGCCATTGTGGGGTTTGTGTCTGGGCTCACATTACTGTCCCCTCTCTGTGTCTGTTCATGCATGGCCTTTTCACTGGCCACTGTTCAATTGCAGGTAGAATTCTTTCTTGGTGCTCACTCATGCTCATCTGGATATGGTGAATCAGCCATTCAGAGAGTTGGCCTAGTATGTCATACTTCCATCAGTATTTATTCTACAAACCCACTCCAGCCCCTTCCCTAGAACTTGGTGGGCACAGCTCATATCATAGCTACTGAAGGTGAATTCAGAGGACCTGCACGAGAGTCTCAGAGACCTACACAGCCTTCACCAACCCTCCCCCGGACTCCACTAATTGCACTTCACACTGAACACCTGCAAACCAAAGATTCCAGGTCAGGAATCTGTCACCTGTGCACTGTTTTTCTCAGCCATATCCACTCACATTCACAATACCTCTCATTCTTCATAAATAGCCTCTTAAAATAGAAACAAGGAAAACCCAGCTAAGCCCAAATTTCATGGTGAATTCCATCCTGAGCAGGGACTAGGAAACACCTGGGAAATGTGGGCTGGGCTCCTGTCCCAGTGCTGCAAGGTTGGGGCTGGGCTGCTTTTCAGGAGCAGAGTGACCCTATTTGCATGTTCTTCTGTTATATAGGGACATCCAGGTTTGATCAGTGACATGAGGAACATGTTCACACAGTGTAACTTCTCTAAGGGCACATGTCTGTTAACAATTACTCCCTTCTTTTGTACAGTTTGGCTCAGTTGTTTGGAGTGCCATACCATAACTGAAGGTTCAAGCTTCCATCCCAGGTCTGGGTCTGGGTGTTTATAATGCCCTGTCTGGTCATGCACCAGAAGCTAGCTAGCGTGCTCGCTCTCTCTCTCTCTCTCTCTCTCTCTCTCGCTCTCGCTCTCGCTCTCGCTCTCTCTCTCTCTGTTCTTTCCTTTCTCTCTAAAATAAATGAAACTGTGCCCTGTGGTGAAGATAAAACAATAATAATATGGAAAATAAAAAAATCACTTTCTACATTTGGTCCTGTGTCCTTCCAGTGACCCAACTGCTCCAGGAGATGGCTACACGACCTAGGAGAATAAACTGTTATAAATGGAGAGGGATTTAAAATGAGAGATGCCTTAGAGAGCCACTGACAATGAACTCACCAAGAAAATTCAACCCTCATGGGAAGAGGTTTGTGTTCAGGATACAAGAAATTTCATCTGACCCTTTTTCCCTACATAGTGATCAGAGCGTAAACTAAGAACAGAGTGTGACCCTAGAGCACATAGGCCCAGTGTTGGAGGAGTTGGAGCATCTGTGTGGCTCACTGGGAGACAGAACCAGGAACTGACAGAGAAGCAGACAGTGTTCCTGGATCACGTTCCATCAGCAGAGTTTGGTCCTGAATGTGCAGCAGCTTCACTACCTAATTTTTGTTATTATTCCCTAGGGTCCTTGGTTAAAACAGGTTCAAACATTGGCAACACAGAAGAAACTCACTCAGGACTAGATATATTCTTAGGAGAAGATGTAGGTAGAGATTGGGGAGTAAGTATGTGAACATTATAGATACTTTGTTATGGAAAACCTTGATGCTAATCATTAATGTAAAATAAGAGAAAACAATAAAATTATAATTTATATGAAGAGCATCAGTTTCCTTCATCCATTGATTATACAGTGAATAAATTATTCAAATAACCTCTTTCTCATACATCAGGTGGATCTAACTTCCTATCAAACTGTTCAGAGATAGTGGTTCCGTCTCATTTTCCCCATCAGTGTCTGTGGCTCTGAGGATTTTGACATAGTTCTAATCAGGAATGTGATAGGCAGGTTCATCACTAGTTCATCAGATGTAAATATCATAAGTTTTGTCTGCTCCTCCTTTCTCATCCTTTTTGTGTCCACACATGACCCTAAGGAATGCTGTCACCTTGTTCATACAAGTTGGGTGTCACCTGGGCACGAAGTCACATGCTTCATGGATCAGTGTGCAGAACTGGGAGCAGATCCTCTCAGGTACATGTGTGGTGGGATTAAGGAAGCCTGGAGCCAACACTCCCATGGCTCTTGTTCTTCATGTTGTTATTTTCATCCTTATATAGCCAGTTCAAGTTGTCGTATGTCACTTTCCTTGGAAATATACTCACATAGTCATCTAGTTATTAATATATTGGGTTGACCTAAAAGTTCACTTGGTGTTTTCTGTATGATAGCCCTAGTAGCGGTTAGTCATGTTTAACTTCATTTGAAACAGATTTGTTAGACTGTACTCTGACAACTGATATATCAGCTGCATTTCAAAAAATTATCAAAATTGGTGAGTTTGTGCAGCCCCTTTATATTTAATATGGAAGAAAATGCACATTTTCACCATAATATCTTTATTATTTCAAGAAAAATAAAAATGTAATGGGAAAACAAAAATAAATATGATTTGTGCTGTGTGTGGAGAAGGTGCTGTGACTGATGAAATGTCTGAAAAGTCATTTGTGAACTTTTGTGGTGGAGATTTCCTGCTGAAACTATCTCAATGGTGAGGTACACCAGTTGAACATGATGATCAAATCAAGAGTTCAGTTATGAGCATGCAATGTTATACCAAAAAGGGTCTGGCCAAAATACTCAAAATATACAAATAATAAAGTTATTGATGTGTATTTTATTTTATGGAAAAAAACGAAGTGGACTTTTGGACCAACCCACTTATTTGAAAACCAAATTCTTTACTCAGCCATAGAAAAAAGGAATTCTTACCCTGAGGGACTACCTGGATGGACTTAGAGTGTATTACACTGGGTGAAATAAGTCAGACAGAGACACAAATGCCATATGATCTCACTTGTATGTGGAATCTAAAGAAAAATATAAAGAAACAAGCAGAATTAGAAACAAATATAAACAGAGAACAGACTGATAGTTTCCATGTGAGAGGGGAGTTGGGAGCCTGAGTAAAAAATGTAAAGAGATTAAGAAGTACAAACTGGAAGTTACAGATTAAACACCAAGATGTAAAGTACAGCACAGTGTAAAAAAATGAATAATATTGTAATAACTATGAGTGGTGTCAGGTGGGTACTGGATATATTGGGCGATGACATCACAAATTATGTAAATATATGACCACTCTGCTGTAGGCTATAAGCACATTTAAAATGATATATAGAATGTCAACTGGAATTTAAAAGAGAAAAGGGAAATTTTCCCAAATTCCAGGGAAGCTAAGGCAACGGTTTGGGTCAGAGTGTGACAGACAGGAGGCATGGCTGAATTCCATGACTCTGCTCATAAGTTCCATATTTATTGGGAAATTTCTGAACATCCTGTAGGTTTATTAGAGGCTCCTATTTAGATCCTCAACTTTGTATTATTTGCTGGTGGTTTATAATCCAGTAAACAAACTGGGGGCTGCTAACCAGGACTTATAATAATCTGACTTGCTGAAGGGCCTTTTCTGTTCCTCCCAGAGATTTTAACTATGTGCATGATACACATTCCATATCTGCATGGGGTGTGTGTTTGTCTTCAGCCTGGACATCCTCACCAAGCCATGTGGGTCCCTTTGCTTCTGTGTGGCATCATCTACACTTGAGTGCTATGAGCATGAATCGAAATCAATGCCATCATCATTGGGGATCTTTCTTTTCAGGAATTGGGTTCATATACCTCTGGTGCCCACTGTCCCACATGCCCATATGTTGCTGCTGGTCAGCTTGGACACTGAGCTATGTTGGGCTGGGACGTCTGTTGGGTCCAGCAGAGCATCTGGTTAGATTCAGCTGATGTGGGTCAGACGGTTGTACGATTCATTGGAATTGGACATAAGAATGTCTGAAGGAGACTCTGCTTTTTGTTCACATGAGAATATCTCCTTCCTTTACAGCAGACTTTTTCTCACTTAGAGATTTCAAATGTGAGCACATAATGAGGAATCCAAGAAGTTCCCTGAAGGAAACAGTTACAGGAAGGGGAAACCCAACAGGAAACCAGCATAAACCTCCAAATGCACCTGATCCTTTGATGGTCGTTGTGTTCAGAGATGCTGAGCATCCCCAGTGGTCACAGCTTGGTCTTATTCAAAAGCCAAATCAAGTAATTTTGAGCATCAGTGGGGGCCTTTCTGATGGCCCCCACTACTCCCCTCATCTTAATCCAGGGAAGAGAACGTGCTCAGTAGGGTTGTAGGACCCATTTTCTGTAATGAGGGCATGAATGGATGTCTGTATCTAGTGCAACCTACTATCCAGGATTCTATACACCTGTGGACTCAGAGTCCACAGTACAATGGAGGAGCCTGTGCATTACCTGTGATGTGGTCCTAGATCAACTGAGGTGAGTCAGGGTCAAGTTGAAGTGTCACATACATCTGCTGGTAAAGTCTGTGTTGGGCCCAGGACAACTATAATCAATCCACACAGTCCCTGTTCTGTCCCCTCTGTTACCAGGGACACTTACTCTCTTTCCCATGCTGACAGAGGCTAAACTCTCTGGGGAACCCAGGTCTGCTTCCCTATAATGCAGCTACAGAGCCCAGAACATGCCCATCTGACTCCAGGATGGAATTCCACCTGGGAGACACAATCCAAAAACCCAACCCTGTGTGTATTGCTGGCACATTCACATCTCCTAAACAAGCTGAAAGGGATCACAAAAAAATCAGGACCACTTGGCACCCCAATTTGCCCAACCCCTCCCAGGCTCCAAAGGGAAAAGTGATCCCCTCACCTCTGTGTGGTCTAACCAGGATGATGGGGCCAAATATCCAGTACAGGCCATGATCCTTTGTGTTTAAAGACTGCAGGACAAGGACAGGGTGGACCAAGTAATTTATCAGGTAAGTGTGGGGTGCTGTCCATGTGCACAAGGTGGGCAACACCAATCCTCTTCCTCAAGCCACACAGTCCTGACTCCCAGTGGTTTTCTGTCCATAGTCCTCCCAGAGACTAAAGGGCCCCTGAAAGTCACTACTTGTTGAACCAAGGAGACCTCCCCTCTAGGTTGGAACTGCCATGAGGCTCCTCCAGCAGGCATACATACTGCTATAACAATGGCATTGCTCCCTCCCTAAGATGCTGCACTCAGAGTTTCCCAAGTGGACATAATCCCTACAAATTCCCATCACCAGGTGTTATGTGGGCGCCCATTTCCATCTCTGTTCCTGTGGATTGGAGACTCCTGCATGGGCTGAGACCCCACACTCCCAGAGGGAGGGATCTCCCTGCTGCAATATCCCTTGGACTTCCCAGTCACTGCACCTGTGAAGGAGGCTCCCTCTCTCCTTCTCTCCTCCCATCTTCTCTGCTCCTTTTTATAAAGATTCAGACCAGCTACACTTCAGCTTGGTTTTCAAGTTGATTGTTTTGGTCTGAGCATGTGGACGGAGCTTCAGGCTTTCTAAGTAGCTAATGCTTCTCTAACATGAAATCCAATCTCTTTAACAAAGGTGGACTTTGTGTTTATTTGTATTCTGCCACTTGAAAACACAGAAGCCTGTGAAGCAGTGAAATCCTGTGGGTGACACTTCTGTCCTAGTAACTGAACTTGCGTGGAATGTTTATGAAAGAGAACTTAGCATTTGCTTGTCTGCACCACAAACAGGCATGTGGGTCTTCTAAGGAGAGAAGAGAAACAAGATGGGGCCCTGAGCCTGTGAGAGGTGAGAGGAAACTCCACAGCTTGGCAGGACAACACCATCTTCCCATAATTTCCTGCCCTGCAGATGTGGGGCCAAGCTGAGACCCACCCAGGTTCTTGCACCAGAGGCCCCTGGGCTGTGTTCTGTGCCATCTATGCACACTAACATGTGGCTGTGTCTGCAGGGAACATGGTTGTCATTGTGAGAACCATCTGGTTTTTGGAGATGTCCTTGGAGATTGTGAGCCTGCTCCTCAGAGATGAGTTACAATATTATAATTGTTCCAGCAAACATTTGAAAGCCACTCATGTGCCTTCCCAGGGGACTGATGGATTCAGCTGACATCTGTACCAGTAGTGCTTGGTGAGAATCCAGAGAAGAAGCAGGTCAGTGTGAGGGTTGTGGAGGGTCTCATCAGGCCAGGGCCAGACTCCTGCTGGTTGACCCGAGACAGAAACCCTGAAGAGAAAGGACAAGAAAAGGTGAAGTCACTTGAAGATAAGGAAAGGAGTATTTTCATCCCTGAGTTGCATCCCTGACAGGGCACTTACAGGAAGGGACCATCAGCTGCAGGAGAGTGGACCACAGCATGTCCACGGTGGGCACAAGAGTCACTGCCACAGGCCCAGTTCCCAGCTTTTGAACTCTGTGAGGGTGGGGGTTGATGAGATTTGCAGTCATCCCCTAGTTCTTGACCCATACAGGGCCTCAAGACTCTGTAGTAGGGGAGGGAGTCTGTGCTGGGGAAGCAGTGAGACTTCAGTGTTGGCTCCACATCTGTTCTTCCTGGAGACACCCTCAATCAGGACCAGGACTCTAAGGGCACAAAGGCCTCAGAAAGGCCCTGTGCTGTGGAGGAGACAAAGGCAGTGAGGCCTTGACCAGCAAACAGTGTCCTCTCCTGGTTGCTCATTGAGGGCTGCTTTCCCTAAGTGTTCTGTCCTGGAGGACTGGGCCTAGAGCATGAGGCAGGCACAGAAGTGTGATCCTGGGTGAGAGGATGTGCTGTCAATGGAAAACTGTGCAATGTTAGTGGGAATGTGAATTGGTACAGCTGCTGAGGGAAGACAATATGGAAGTTCCTGAAAAAATTAAAAACAAAACTGCTTTATGACCCAGAAATTCCACCTCTGGGTATGCATCCAAAGGAAACAAAATCAGTATATCAAAGAGTTACCTGTAGTTCTATGTATATTCTATTTTTTAAAGATTTTATTTATTTACTTTTTGAAGGAGACAAAGGGGGGAGAAAGAGAGGGAGAGAAACATCAGTGTGTGGTTGTTTCATGTGCACCCCCTTTTGGGGACCTTGTCTGCAACCCAGGCATATGCCCTGACTGGAAATTGAACCAGTGACCCTTTGGTTCGTAGGCTGGCACTCCGTCCACTCAGCAACACCAGCCAGAGATCCATGTTTATTTTAGCATTATTTACAGTAGTGAAAACAAGGATAAAGAAAGTAGACATAGTGGGTTAGGGCTAGGGCTAGTGTTGGGGCATGAGTGACAACATGAATGGTCCTTGAGGGCATAATGGCAGACAAGGTAAGTCAGGCACAGTAAGGCATTTATTGTATGATGTTGCTTGTATGTGGAATCTTAAAAAAATCAACAAAAGTTCAAATTTGTGGTTTTCTGAGTTGGGGTTTGGCAGCGGGAAAATCGGATATTGATGATCTGAAGGGACAAACTTCCACTTGCAGGATAAGTAAGTCCTGGGGATGTAATAGACAAGGTAAAGAAAGGGAAACCCTGTTAGATCCTTAAGCATGGATGGACCTGGAGGACTATATCATGAGTGAAATAAGGTAGTTACAAAAAGGACAAACTTGTATGATACCGCTTATGCACAGTGTCCATCTAGAGTAGGCAGTGTATCGACACCGGAAGTAGAATGGTGAGTGCCGGAGCTGGGAGGAGGGGGTGATTTATGTGCATAAAGTGTCAGGTTTTGGAAGATGAAAGAGTTTTCAATCTGTTATGTGTCAATGTGAATATTCTTAACATTACTGAAGTGTATACTTCACATAATAATATGGTACTTTTTATTTTCTACAATTAGCAACTTAAAAAATATATAAAACTAGATTTCACAGTTTTTATTGTTCCCATTACATCTAGTCTGTGAGACTGGCCACACTCTGTAACAGGTCAGTCCCATCTCAGACACCACCAGCATGCTGCATTTACCTTGCACTGTGGTGAGGTTTGTGTTTCTGTCCTCATTTTCCTTCTCTCCCCTGCTAAGAGAAGTAGAGAATGTAGCAGAGAGGAAGAGACACGTGGAGCCACCAGGAAGAACATGGGGTTCTCCCTCATTTTGCCCCCCTGTAAACTTGTCCTGGACATCTCTTTCCAAATTTTCTCCCTATTCATGGGACTATGTTTCAGTTGTGCATTTTCCTAACTTTTAGGAAACTCAGAGTTATATGTTAAAATGCAAATTCACCAAGCTGACTTGTGGTTACGGAAATAAAGAAATTACACTTTTGTATCATGATGTAGGAGTTGATGTTGTGTTTGCTCTGCTGTTACCTGGTGAGTTGGTATAACCTTTTCCAATAGGCTCCTGAAGGCATTGGTGCAAAGCCATAAGATTGCTCATGATTATACCTGTCTGTTATAGATCTACTTATTTATTCTCAGTAGTGCATCAATTCCAAACATGTAATTTTATTTATGATAATTGCTAGTGTAGGAGGTAAACATAAAATACATACCAGTTATGTCCATCTAATGAATATGTTGTAGCATTTATAGCAGGAGAACTATCTGCCCTGTGCATTTTGCGGACTTGGCATTAACATGTGGAAAAGATGCTGATATGTTTTAGAGGAAATAGTATGCAATGAAATGAGCAGTTTAGTATCACAGCTTATGTGTGAATGCATATTTTTCAAAAATGACTGTGTGAGAGTATGACTCTATGTTTACCATTGTGCATGGCAATCAGTAAGGGTGTGTGTGAGGGTGTGTGACTTTTCTTGTGTGAGAGTGTGTTATTCTGTATGGCTGTGTATGGCCATATGACTGTGAGTGGCTCTCTGTGGCTGATGACTGTGTCGTCATTGTGCATGACTATGTGCATGGCTGTGTTGTTACTGTGTGTGATTTTGCGTGTGCCTGTGTATTTTCTGGTCAAGTACTAAGAGAGCAGGATGTATGCTGATCACTCTGTGATAGCAGATATATTCACTCTGTACTCATTTTGTTAGGTACAAAAGAGTTTAATATAAAGTTTACTTAAACTGGGAGGTCATCTGTTCCACTCAAGAAGTCATTTGGATCAAACAGGTGCTCTCTCAGACACTCATGATCATGGATGGGACTGTTGAACTTCAGGGGCAGGAATTCAGGGTTCCCCTGGACTGCTCCTAGTATCCAACACTCTCCCAGTGAAAATCCTACATCCAGTGAAGCTTGAAACCCTTAGATCCAGGAGGAAATCTTTTTTTTTTTAATATTGCTATAAGAACATTTATGTTAGGTAAATGGCAAAACAGGAATGCAGGATTTCTCAGGTTATTTTGCTTATTTGCCCCAATAGGTGAAGGTTTCAAAGAAGAAATGAAGGTAGCAGCCCTTGCAAAGAATTCTGATTGATCAAGTTTCTAGTATAAATATTTTTCGTTCAAGTATTCCACAGTAGCAGAGTTCCAAGTACTGTTTGATTGCTCGGATCCCGGTCCTCCACAGGCTTCATTAGACATGAAGAGGCTGAAAATAAATTAAAACGATATAGGACATAGCCGAATACACAAACAGTAATAGCCTACTGTGGCCATCCTTTTGCAGTTCAGGAGGAAATCTTGAAGGAGTTCGTTGAGGCACATCTGAGTCCTCAGAATCCCATGTCCCCACTGTGCTGTTGGCACTGCTTCCTGCAGGGAGGGGGGCTCCTCCTAAGGATGGATGTGCGGGGTTCTATGTTTGGAGCACTGAGGTGACAGCCCTTTCTGGGATCCACGTGGACCCCAACCTGACAGGTGGTCAGCCATTCCTGAGCCTGATCAGACCTGTCAGCATATGGAGGGCCCATGGGATCTTATACCAGGGCAGGATGAGGCACCTGGAGAGTCAGACACCATGTGAAGCCACGTCCACCTGAGAGGTGGGGGCACAGCTGCACCTAGACTAACCAACCATCATGATGCCTGCAGAGCTCAGACGCGCAGGTGAAAAAGAAAAAAATCACTGAGGAACAGCATGTATACTAATATATGTCATCAGATATATTTTTAGCAACTGAGCAGTTTGTTGAAAATTAGGAAATGCTATAAAGAAACATTAAGCTCTTTTGTTCCATAAAAGTTATGTCAGTACTAAGAGTACAAAACCTTTAGAAACATACATACAATCTTGCATGTTTGAAGGTATACCAGCACATACACACAAACACATAAAATTGCACATGCAGGTAAACCGTACAGTAACACTCACCAATACACAAATGTGCATGTTAACCAACACATTAACACACAGAGTAATGGATGCACACCTAAACATGAGAATAGGAGAGAAAGTATATGTGAAGGAGTTTTTTGCACAAGGAGAGGAATTAAAGGGTGAGTCAAGAATTTTTTTCCCAGCCCCTCTCTGTACCAACTCACCAGATGGGCCCCAGGCATCCATGTGTCCTGAGCAACACCTATAGCCCAGTCCCACCCCTGTTCCCTAAAGATGGAATTTGGCATCTGGGCTGGCACTGGTCTGCTCCATGTGTATGGTGCAGTAACATACAGCCATGGCTCTGGCAGTCATGGACCTCAGCTCCAGGGAGTGCTGGATCTGGGACATGTTCCTAGGTCAAGATTCTGCTCCTTAAGACAAGTTAGTGTGTGCACTACCCCTGGCTCCCATGCACTCTGTACCTGCAGTCCCTCTCTGGGTTTCACCAGTCCTGAGCCTGACTTGTGCGGTTCACCTGGGACAGGACACCAGGGTACCCTTTGAGTAAGGAACACCTCAACTTTCAGTCTCCTTACATGCATCATATGACACTCTCAGAA
>PVKU01014689.1:0-21786 GCA_004027475.1 Anoura caudifer | reverse complement strand
TATTCACAGTTCCCACCTTGTCTTGTATGTTGCTGTACAGGTGTTGCTCAACAAAAGAGTATTGCCAGACAACCAAACACAGCAAAAAGAACCCTACTACCACATATGCTATCTCAACTGCAATTGAACTAAGGTTAATTAAGGTGAAGAGATTATAGATATTATAGGATATGACAAATGGAATATGAGATGACTAAAAGGGGGAAAAATGTTGTTGTGTGGTAAGAGGGAAGAGAATTGATCAGAGTTGGGATAGAACTGAGGGAAGGAAAGACAGCGAGCAAAATTTACAATGCAAGTAAAACATAAAAGGGTGATGGGAATAATGGGGTAAGAAAAGGAAAGAGTATGCTATGAGGTGTGAAGTAAAATTGAAAAGGTACTGGACAAACAGGAGCAAAATTGCAGAAAAACTTCAGCAGGTCGATAGCAAAGATAGCTGAATGAAGTTTAATAAAGGTGGAATGGGAATAAGAATATTGTAGAAAAGTGAAAAGTGAATATGAGATGTCTACAGTAAAGAAAAATGATTTTGAGGGAATAGGGGAAGCACACTAGTAAGATTAAGGAGTGAAGCCCAGGTTGAGAGAGGGGGGGAACAGTGAGAAAGAAAAAAATGAAATTAAATTCCTCACTCAACTGATCAGGAGCAGGGCAAAGGTGAAATGGAGTAAGACAGTGGGAGAGTATTCTATGGGATTTAAAATACTAACAAATAGTGTACTAGTAGAAGTTCGGTTGGAGAAGTACAGCAATAACCATGGTAGTTCCCCTGAGTACCCACTGTTTATAAAAGGTGGAAATGAAATAAGATTCTTATAAGAGGGGAAAATGAATGTGAACTGACTTAAGAATGAAGAGCGCTTATGTGAGGTTAGGTGGAGGAGAAATAGTGAGAGTAAGGAATAGAAACGAGGCATAGTGTGAGAGAATAGTAAGAAAGCTAAGGAAGATAACAAAATGGATTAAGACCAGGGAAGGGTGCGCTGTGCGATTTGGAATAAGTATACTATGATAACAAATATATAATCTGAGTAAAAAGAATAAAAAGTAGTAGACCAAGCGTAGAGAGTTACTAGGAATACAACTGAAGTAAAAGAAGAAAAAATTAAATGCAATAAGGAAGGGAGAATAAAAAACCAAAGCAAACAATAAAAACACACAAACAAATAAAACTAAATAAATGGAAAGAAGAAACAGAAATTTAAAAAATGCAAGTTCTGCTGAAGAGCAAAGTGAAATGAGTCTCAGCTGTTGGTGTTCCCCTTCTGACTTCTTTCTGGATCCCTCTCTGGTTTCCTCTCAGCTCCAGGTCTTACTGTCTTACTCTTGGAAAGAAGAAAAAGGAGGAGGAGGAGGAGGAGGAGGAGGAGGGGGAGGGGGAGGAGGAGGAGCCCCTTGCTGATTTCAAACCTGCCAAGTTGGTTTTGCAGGTTTTCCAGAACCCTGCTGGCAAAGGGGGTCTGGCCTTAGTTTTTTTCCTTTCCTGTGGTTCAGCAAGGATGGGGGCTCAGTCTGGGCTACAATAATCACAGGTGCCCAGTTTCCAGCCCTCACTCTCAGAGCACTGTGCAGCCTGCACTGTCCACTCTGCATTTGCACCAGGCCAGCGCCAATAACTTTTATCAGGCTATGAGGTGCACTGAATGGGAGCAAATCATGCCCACCCTTCCTCTTTGTTGGCCTGGCGGTTGCACGCAGCTGCAGCTAAGTGGAGGAGGACCCTGCAAGGCAGCTCAGTTCCCCTACTGAAAAGTCTCTCTGGGCACCATTGCCTGTGCCGAACTCCTGCTGCCCCCCTTTGATCAATCTGTGAGGCACCCTGAGTGGGAGCAAGTCCAGCCCACACTTTTCCCTCTTTGTTGGCCTGGCAGGTGTGTGCGGGAGATCCCTTCTCACAGGAGGTCCCTGCATGGAGGCTCAGTTCCCCTTTTGAGATAAGTTCCCTTGGGTGCTGCCTGTCACTCCTAACAAGCACCTGGTTTTCCACCCAGTCCATCCCTCTGACCAGTCCAGAGTCTATCTGGATCACAGCCATTCACAGCCCCTCTCTTCATCCAGCTTCAGGTGTCACCTGGCTCTCCAATTTCTCTGGTACTTTCCCAGCTGGCAACCGCCACCCCAGTCAGGGTGCACCACCCGCTGTGTGTCACTTACTGCCTTTTTATCCCCCCAGAGACTTTATGTGTCAAGGTCTCTCCTGGCGCAGGTCTGGGACTTCCCTGCTCTGGGAGGTAAGGGAGCCACTAGGTTGCTATCACTGACCTAGCTCCCCTCCAAAGCTCCTGTGGCAGCTGCGGTCTCTGGCACAAGGCCTGGGGACCTTCCCTTCGGCCTACAGAATCTCCTTACCACTAATTTTTAAGCATCCTCTGAACACTTTGGCATCCAAACATCGTATCAGCTGGGATTCTGTTGGCTGTTCACTCTGTTCTTCAGAAGATAGGCTAGGTGGCCCAGTTGGGTGCATGAGCAAGTGTGCTCAGCTCCCCCCTACATCACCACCATCTTCCTAATCTCAATATCTCATAGTTTTGGTTTTTTTTTTTTTATTCACTCATCTACTGATGTACACCTGAGATGCTTCCCTATCTCGGCAATTGTAAATAATGTTGCAATGAACTCAGGGATGCTTATGTTTTTTTGAATTAGTGCTTTGGGCTCCTTCAGATATCTCCCCAGAAGTGAGATCGCTGGGTCAAAAGGCAGATCCATTTTTAATTTTTTGAGGTATCTCCATTCTGCTTTCCACAATGGTTGCACCAGTCTGCATTCTCACCAACAGTACAAAAGGGTTCCCCTTTCTCCACATCCTTACCACCACTTGCTTATTAATTTATTGATGATAGCCATTCTGACTGGTATGAGGTGATATCTCATTGCAATTTTAATTTGCATTTCTCTAATGATTAGTGACATTGAGCATCTTTTCATATGCCTATTGGCCTTCTGTCTGTCCTCTTTGGAGAAGTGTCTATTCAGGCCCTTTGCCCATTTTTAACTGGATACTTTGGGGGGGTTTTGGTGCTGAGTTGTGCAAATTTTTTATAATTTTTTTCTCTACCCCTTATCAGATGTATTCCATGTGTTCTCCTGTTCCGTGTGCTGCCTTGTTATTTTGTTGATGATTTCCTTTGCTGTGTAAAGACTTTTTAGTTTGATGTAGTCCCTTTAGCTTATTTTTTCTTTTGTTTCCCTTACCTGAAGAGATATATCAGATAAAATATAGGTACGAGCAATGTCCAGAATTTTACTGCCTATGTTTCTTCTAGGATTTTTATGGATTCCAGTTTAATATTTAAGTCTTCAATCCATTTTGAATTTATTCTTGTGTGTTCTGTAAGAAGGTGGTCTAGTTTCATGCTTCTGCACCTATCCGTCCAATTTTCCCAACTGTATTTATTGAATAAACTATCCTTAGCCCATTGTGTGTGCTTGCTTCCTCTGTTGAGTATTATTGATTATAAAGGTGTAAGTTTATTTCTGGGCTCTCAATTTTTTTTAAAAAATTATTTATTTATTTTTAGGGAGAGGGGAAGGGAGGGAGGAAGAGAGGGAGAGTAACATCAATGTGTGGTTGCCTCTTGCACGCTCCCAACTGGGGACCTGGCCTGCAACCCAGGCATGCGCTGTGACTGGAAATTGAACTGACAACCCTTTGGTTCGCAGGCCCACACTGAATTCACTGAGCGCACCAGCCAGGGCTGGGCTCTCAATTTTGTTCCACTTATTGAGCAACAATTTTTATGCCAGTACCATGCTATTTTGAATACAGTGGCCTTATAATATAGTTTGATATTAGGTAATGTGATTCTTCCAACTTTGTTTCTTTCTGAGGATCGCTGCTGCTGTGCAGGGCCCTTTGTGGTTCCATTAAATTTTTGATATATTCTAGTTCTGTGAAATACGACATTGGAATCTTGATAGGAATTTTGTTGAATCTATAGATTGCTTTGCGTAGTATGGACATTTTAATGATGTTAATTCTTCCTATTCATGAAAACGGTATGTGCTTCCACTTATTTGTATCTTTTTCAATTTATTTCCTCAGTGTCTTAAAATTTTCCAAGAACAGGTATTTTACATTCTTGGTTAGATTTTTTTCCTAGGCATTTTATTCTTTTTGAACCAATTGTGAATGGGATAGTTTTCTTAATTTCCCTGTTAGTTCATTACTGGCATATAAAAATGCCACTGATTTCTGGATATTAATTTTGTTTCCTGTTACTTTGGGCAATTTATTTATCAGTTCTACTAGTTTCTTGGTTGAATCTTTGGGTTTCTCTATGTACAGTATCATGTCATCTGCAAATAATGACAGTTTTACTTCTTCCTTTCCAATTTGGATGCTTTTTTTTTTTTTTTCTTCTTCTTCTTGTCTGATTGCTGGGGCTAGGACTTCCAGTACTATGTTGAATAAGAGAGCTGAAAGCGGACATCCTTGTCTCGTTTCCAATCTTAAGGGGAACACTTGCAGTTTTTTGGCCTTGAGTATGATGTTGGCAGTGGGTTTGTCATATATGACCTTTATTATGTTTAGGTATGTTCCACCTCTTCCCACTGTGCTGAGAGTTTTTATTTTAACTGGATGCTGAATTTTATAAAATACTTTTTCTGCATCTATTGAAATGATCATGTGGTTTTTAATCCTTCATTTTGTTTATGTGGTGAATCACATTTATTGATTTGTAAATGTTGTACCAAACTTGCATTCCCAGAATAAATCCCATTTGATTATGTTGCATTATCTTTTTGATGCTTTGCTTCAGTTCGCTCATAGTTTGTTGAAGATTTTAGCAGCTATGTTCATCAGGGATATTAGCTTATAATTTTCTTTTCTTTCTTTTTTTTTTTTTGTATTGTCTTTTTCCGATTTTGGAATTAGGATAATGCTGGCCTTGTAAAATGAACTTGGGGGCTATACCACCTCATGATTTTTTTAAAGTAGTCTGAGATGGAGAGGTGTTAGTTCTTTCCGGGATGTTTGGTAGAATTCATGTATGACGCCATCTATTTTATTTGTTGGGAGGTTTTGTTTTTTTTTTTTTTTTTCTTAATTACTGCTTCAATTTTAGTAGGTGTAATCTGTGTATTCTAATTTTCTGATTCTTTTTGGTTTTGTTTTGGGAGATCATATGTTTCTAGAAATTTATCCATTTCGTGCAGACTGTGCAATTTGTTGGCATATAGGTGTTCATAATATTTTCTTATAAGTATTTCTTTGTTGTTATTTCTCCTCTTTAAGTTCATTTTTTGTTTGTTTCTTTTTTTTGTTTGTTTGTTTTTTTTAATTTTGGTCCTCTCTCTTTTTTCTTGATGAGTCTGGTTAAAGGATTGCCAATTTTGTTCACTTTTTCATAGAACCAGCTCTTGGATTCATTGAGCTTTTGTATTTTTTTAGACTCTATTTCTTTATTTCTGCTCTGATCTGTGTGATTTTTTTCCCCCTTCTGCTCACTTTGGCCTTTGTTTGTTGTTCTTTTTCAAGTTCCTTTAAGTGTAAAGTTAGATTGTTTATTTAAGCTTTTTCTTCATTTTTGAAATAGGCCTGTAATGCTATGAATTTCCCTCTTAGGATTGCTTTCCAAGTGTCCCACAGATTTTGAGTTGCTGTGCTCTCATTTTCATTTGTTTCAAGGTATCTTTTGTTTTCTTCTTTGATCTTGTTGTTGACCTATTTATTGTTTAATAATGTGTTCTTTAGATTCCATGTCTTTGTGTGTTTTTCAGTGGTCCTCTTGTGATTGATTTCTAGTTTCATAGTATTGTGGTCAGAGAAGATGCTGAATATGATTTCAATCTTCTTAAATTTATTGAGATCTGTTTTTAGTCCTAACTTTTGGTCTATCCTAGAAAACATTCCATGTGCACTTGAAATGTATGTATATTCTGCTGTTTTGTGGTGGAATGCTCTGAAGATATCAATTAAACCCACTTGATTAGCATGTCATTTAAGGCCACTAGCTCCTTGCTGATTTTCTGCCTGAAGGTCTATCCATTAAATTCAATATACTATGACATTATATTGCTTTCAGTCTCTCTATGCTCATCAGGATTTGCTTTACATATTTAGGTGTGCCTGTGTTGGGTGCATAAATGTTTACTAGGGTTATATGTTCTTGTTGGAATTTTCCCTTTGTCATTATGTAGTATCCTTCTGTGTCTCTTACTATAATCTCAGTTTGAATGTCTATTTTATCAGATATAAGTATTGCTACACCAGCTTTTTTCTTTTCTATTTGTATGAAATATATATATTTTCCATCCCCTTTAGTCTATCTTTATCTTTCAATCTGAGGTGGGTCTCCTGGAGACAACTTATATATGGATCTCATTTTCTTATCCATTCAGCTACCCTATGTCTTTTGGTTGTAGCATGTAATTTATTTACATTTAAGGCAATTATTGATAGATATGTTTTTATTGCCATTTTAAATTTAAATATTTTCCTCTGTTTTCTTTCTATTTTTCTTCTTATTCTTAAAGCAAGCCCTTTAACATTTGCTGCAGTACTGGTTTGGTATTAACAAACTCCTTCAACTTTTTCTTGTCTGGGAAGCTCTTTATTTCTCCTTCCCCTTTTGAAGTAGACTTTCTGGGTAAAGTAACCTTGCTTGTTTGTTCTTGCTTTTTCATCTCCTTAAATATTTCATGCCAGTCTCTTCAGGGGAAATCAGATGGCAGTGTTATTGTAGCTCTCTCTTAGGTAACAACTGCTTGTTTTTCTCTTGCAGTTTTTAAGATTCTCTCCTTGTCTTTAAGCTTTGCTATTTTAATTATGATGTTTCTTGGTGTAGGCCTCTTTAGTTCCATCTTGTTTGAGACCCTCTGCACTTCCAGGGCTTGTGTGTCTTTTTCTTTCACCAAACTAGGGAAGTTTTCAGTCATTATTTCTTAAAAAAGGTTTTCAATCCCTTGTTCACTCTCTTTTCCTTCTGGTATTCTCATGGCGTGGATATTGTTATGCTTCATGCTTCCCCAAAGGTTTCTTAAGCTCTCTTCATTCTTTTTAATTCCTTTTTTTTTTCTTTTTGTTGCTCTGCTTGGGTATTTTTTCTACCCTGTCTTCCGAATTGCTTATTCAAACCTCTGCTTCACCTAACCGACTGTTTATTCGTTCTGGTGTATTATTTATTTCAGATATTTCATTCTTTATTTCTGACTGGTCCTTTTTTATGGTTTCTATGCCCCTTTTCACACTGTTGGGTGTCCTTATAGTCATTACTCTAAACTCTATATCTGACAAATTGATTGACTTACTTTCATTTAGTTCTTCTGGAGGATTCTCTTGTTCTTTTATTTTGGGTCCTGTTTCTTTGTTTTCCCATTTTGGCCACGTCTTTTTGTTTGTTCTCTATACTAGGAAGATCTGCAAATACTCTGTTGCAGAACTATGTCAGACACTGCCTGTGACTGGCTCTGGGCAACCTGTTTAGAGAGATCGGCAATCCACGGCTTGTGGCTCCTTCTGCTGGGCCTGTTTGTGTGCAGAAAGAACCAGACTGTGTACCAAGGCCAGCTTTTACCAGCACTGGGCCCAGGGTAGGGTTGGCTAAAGTCTCAGAGGTCCCAGAGATCCACCTTAGTTGTTGAACTTAATCACTGAGATAACCTCCAGCTGTACTCCTCAGTAGCCAGGCTTAAGCTCCACAGGGTGGGGCAGAGTAATTCCTGTCAGCAGAGCTATTGCTTCCCCTCAGGCTTTTGCCACTTGGAGGGGAGTTCTCTACCAGAGAAAGATGGCTTCCACAGTATGGGGAATGACTCAGCACAGGGATCCTGGTGGCTGTTCCTTCAGTTCTCTCTCCAGAGCTACAAACCCTAGATTCCCCTCATGCATCTCTAGTTCATCTGCCCTCCCTCTGTCAGAGTCCAGGGTAAGTGGCTGTAAACTGAATTTGTGTGTTGGCCCTTTAGAGGCTCTGTACATTACCAGCCATATCCCCCTGTTGGACAGTAATGCCTCTGCTCTTCACAGCTTAATGTTCTCCGGGTTCCCCTCCTGGCTCTGGTGCTGTATGCTGGGGAGCCTAGCTGGGGGTTTAGACCCCACACCTCTCAGGGGGACCCACTGCCACTGAAATATCTCTCTGGAACTTCAACTGTTGCCTGTGGGAGACCAGCCAGCCCTCTTGTACCTCCTCTGTACTCTCTACCAGTCACGTTTTGGTGAAATGGGTTCTTCCACCTGTCCTTGGTTATATGGCTTCTTTCCAGCTAGTGTTCAGTTGGTTATTTGGGATGATTTCTCTACAGTTTAATTATAATTCCAGTTTGGTACTGGGAGGTGATTTGTGCAGCTTCCACTTACTCCTCTGCCATCTTGGATATTCATCTCTGGTCTTTGGATCAAAACTGTAGCTGATGTACTAGCTTGCAACTTCCATGATGGGTTTCTGCAGCAAGTCTCCTTTTGCACTCTTGTGCCAATGGTGCTAGGTTGTATACACATCCCAGGTAAGACACCCAGAGGTCTTCCTGCTGGTTGTGTTGGTCCACCTCAACCAGTATGAAATACCAATGCTGGAAATACTCAAAGTCTGGAACAGCCACTAGGCCCTGGCACAGCATGGCTCTTGCTCCATTGGTAGCCGGCTCCCTTAAGTGGCTTCCTCACTCCTCAACACACACTCAGTGTTAAATCCTCCTTGGCCCTGGGGCTAAGACAAGCACATTTATCTGCTGATATGGAAACTATTGTCCTTTTGCAGCCACTATCCACAGAGATAAAACATTGTGTGGGCAAAGAGGGGCATGGGCTCATGGGAAACGTAATCTGATTCTCACTCACAAGTATTTGGGTTACATCCTCAGGAGTACTGGGGTGAAAGCAAGCACACCTTTAAGTCAGAGTGGCCTGGGCTACAGAGGATATTTAGGAATACTTTGTTGTGAAACAGGAAAACAAGGAAGAGTTGTGCAATTACGAAAAAATATGTTCTTCCTATGGTTTTAAAACAGAAATCAAGGAATAAAATGCCTTCTTTCTTATTATTTTATATCCCGGACTGACATATTTCATTTTGGAAGGGGGGATTTGGTCAATATCCAAGGGGTGCTGCAGTATTCCGTAATTGCCAACAGACCTCACTACATTATCCAATGAAAAAGGCTAACATGAGCTACTGTTACAATTAAATTTGTTACAGCACAGAAAGGAGGGAAGAAAAAAAGGAAAGAAACTTTAGAATAAGAAAAATATACCATATTATTTTAATACAGTGAAAGGATTCTGAGTATTGGCTACTTTAACAACTTGTTGTCATGATTACATTTCTAGATTAGAATGCACATTTCTAGACAATCACAATAACACCCATTAACATTCAGTAGATCCATTTCCTTATTAGGGAAGGTCTTGGCATCAGGGTGATCATAGCTAGTACTGTTAGGGAGCCTAGTCCAGGTATGATTTTATACATTCATCTGAAAGTTAGCTTAAATCCTTTAATAAAGGCTCAAATTTAAAGATAAAGAGTATCTCCACACAGAGTGAAAGTAAAGGGATGGAAAAAAGATATTTCATTGAAATGGAAATTTTAAAAAAGCGATACTTGTACCAGACAAAATATACTTTAAAACAAAGGCAATGATAAGGTACAAAGAATAAACAAGCAATTTCACTTCTGAGTACTTATCAGAAGAAACTGAAAGCACTAATTTGAAAGACATATGCATCTATATACTCATTGTGGCATTATTTACAATAGGCAAGATATGGAAGCAACCGATCAATATGGAAGTTCCCATCAATATCTTAGTGGATAAAATGGAAGTGGAACATATGCATACGGATGTGTGTGTATAAAATATTATTTCTCAGTCATAAAAAAGAATGAAATTTTGCCATTTGCAACAACATGGTTGGACCTAGAGGGTGTCTTGCTAAATGAAATGAGTCAGACAGAGAAAGAGAAGTACCATATGATTTCACTTATATGTTGAATCTAAAGAAACAAAATAAACAAAACAAAAACAAACTCAGATACAGAGAACATTTTGATGGATGACAGATGGGAGGAATCTGAAGGTTGGGGGAATGGGTGAAAGAGGGAAAGGGGGAATGGGTGAAAGAGGGATTAAGAAGTACAATTTGGTGGTTCCAGAATAGTCATAAGGATGTCAAGTACAGCATAGAGGAGGTAGTCAATAATATTGTAATATTTATGTAGTGTACCAGGTATGTACCAGACTTATCAGAGTGATCACTTCATAAGTTACATAAATGTCTAATCACTATGTTGTACACTTGAAACTAATATTTATGTGAATTACAATTGAAAAATAAAACTTATTACTAAAAAAGAATCCCCAATAAGAGGGCAGCAATGAAAGTGAGAAAAGACATGCAGAAAATTGTTGTAGAAGAAGCAGAGATATTAACAACATAGGTATGTTTGTGTATGTGTGTTTATAGAACACTGCAACCTCAGAACAATCCCTCTTTCTGAACAATCTCTATCAGAGCTTTGCTGACATAATCAAATCAGCTCACCATGTAAAAATAAGTTATCATAGTGAGAGTTCCCTTAGCTTGTTGATAATGGGCAGGCTTCAGGTGGTTTTTGGTGGTTTCTGAATTTTACCATGCATCTTGTCAAAGACAGTGGGCATCTAAAAGATGAGATTAATAGAAGACATTCATCAGTGAGTACTCTCTAGAGGCCTAATTTTTTTTTTTTACAAATAATTCTTGTGAAATTGTTAAGAGAGCTTCTTTCTTTTTCTTATAAGAACTCATAGTACAGAAATGGGGATCTCATTGATTGCCACAACATTTCTGAATGCTTGGTAGTGCTTTGTCTTGTCATCAGGTATTACTTAGTAAAATGGGACCAAGACAAATGGGTCCTGACTCTTGTTCTCATGGCCCTCCATCATAGTGCATTGAGTTTCTGTTATATGTTAACATTCTGAGGCTCAAATAATACTAGAACCTCTCAAGCCACACATATGTATCATGTTAATCTACGAGGTCCAAGTGGGTTAGGGAAAGCACAAAGATTGTACTCTATCAGTCAACTTATTTCATTACAGAGAAATGGCATTGGATTACATTGATAAGGTAAACATATATTTAATTTTCTTTTTCTTGTACATTTCTGAATATTCTCTATGATATAGTAATGCTGTTGAGTTCATGGCAGAGTCATTTCTGCTAATAAAGGGAACAGGTGGAGTGAGAAAAATCAATGTGTTGAATTTTTACACAGAATGGTTGGGTGCATTACATTTGGCAGGATTTCTTTTATAACCTAAATAATAATTCCCTCATACAGAACAGAAAATTAAGTCTTGACGATGCTAAGTAAACTTTCCAAGTTTACGCACCTTAAATAAGTGGCAGAACAGGAATTTTAACCCATGTGTGCCTATTTCCAAACCCCATGCTTTCTCCTTACTGCTACCACATGGCCTTCTATTTAGATGGTAAGTTTTCTTGATAAAGTGTCCATGCCTAGTCATACATGTAAATATATACCATGCCATAGTTGGATAACACAGTCTGGAACTCTGAAAACAAGGACTGTGATAGAAATAAGATTCAGTCTGCCAATGTCTGGCTCTTACTAGGTGCAGAGTAAACATTTGTTGAATGGATAAAAAAGACAGGAAGGAAGAAAGAAATGTATATTTGTTAGTCCTCCTCAAATCAGCAAATAAAGCTCAATGAATACATCTTCTATTATGTGATTGAAAACAGAATTGACGTTCTGCCTACTGTGCTAAGAAAATCTTTTATTATTCTTTATTCATTTTTTTAACTTTTAAATTATTTTTTGTTACAAAAGAGAAAACAGAAGTGAGATAATTCTGCACAAGCTGTTTCATAAAATGCTTTTTGTAAATAAAACAAAGTGTATTTCTTTTGTTTATGTTGTGAAAATGATATTTTAGTGGATATACTATACATAGAGCTAATGCAAGTTTAAGAAAAGCAACACCTTTAGAACTGTAAAAGTTAGTGGACTTGGACAAGTATTACTCTTGTTTCCTTGCCTTCTTTCTCCCATTAAAATATGATTTTAATAAGAAATAAAAATTTATTCGAGAGAATATTTGAAAGTATAACAGCAACATGTGAAATATACATATGTTTCAATAATCTGTGAGTTTCAGTACCATTTCTGAGTTGTAGGATGGATTACCTGATGAATATGGAAAAAGGAAAAAACCATTGTGGCATTTCTTCTACTTTCATGTACTTTCCTTTCTCTCGTATCCTTCTAGTAGATCACTAGATAAATAGTTTCCCACTGAGTCCAGGAAATAAATAACTGTAATGACTTTGCTGTTAGAAGACTGGAGATGGAAGACCAAGGATTCAGATAGCAGACCCATTACCAACAACTGGATGATGGGCATGTTTCTTCCTCTGGGATGGCCTCATTTCTAAAATACAAAATACTATGTATTACATTGAAATATAAGAAATTGACATTTTCTTGGAAAAATAATGCTCCAATATTAACTATTTCCTACAACTCAGTTTAATGTGACAGTGGTTAGGAGTATGGGCTTATTTTGATGAGACCAGGATTTGAGACTAGGTTCCACATCAAACCACTTGAGTCTTCTGTACCTCAGTCTCTCATCTTTAAACTGGTGATAAGAAGAACATCTACACTATTATGCATAATTGAGGATTAAGTGTGATGATGTAAGTAAAGTGTTAGATACATTGCAAATGCTCAGTAGATGTTTGACTACATTTATTGTTGCTATGTTGTCGTTGTTGTTCTTGGCTTTCCAAAGAGCAAATAATGGGAAAACTGTTACTTTTCAGCTACTAAAATGTTTTGTGAAGTAACATTAAAACAGGATAAGACTGGTGGAAAAAAATCTAAGATACAATTTAATGAAACAGAGAAAAAGTTCAGCTCTAAGAAGATTTTTAAATATGATAAACTCAGTATTTCTAATCAGTGGGTAACATGGATTATTCAGGAAGTAGTGTTGGGTTAGTTGGTAAATTTTTCATTAAAAATGTAACTCTCAAACCTTTTCTCATGACGTATAATACAAAGTAAAAAGAAACAAACAAACAAACAGCAAAACAAACAACAGCCCATCATGCTACTGATGCAAAAACTAATATACAGTGTAGTGGTAAATTTTTTAAAAAATGCATATAATCAAATCATACAATATGTATTTAGCACTAAAATTCATTACCAGTTTCCAATTAAACAACAATGAAATATCATTTACCTCATAGATGGGTAAAAATTAGAGCAGTACATAATGCCAAGTGTTGCTGGGGGTTATTGGGACTTGCACACACTGCTGATAGAAGTACATACTGGTGCATTTATTCTGGAGATCAACATAGAAGTGCTTAGTCCTAGCAAGGGTACACATGCTCAATGACCAAGCAATTCTGCTCTTGGATGCATATCTCAGAGTCAGTTGTTACATAGCTAAATAAGGGGATATGCATAAGGATATATTTTTGGTGGTGGGAAATTGGAGGCAACTTGGATGTCTATCACAGGAACAGTGGAAAATACATGCCTGTAGTTGTGAATCCTTAGGAGTGCTATTTTCCATTTCTGACACCTGGTCCTTTCTCATCCACAAATCAGCTCTAGCATCAACACATCACTGAACCTCTCTGAGCTCCTGCTCTCTCAACCATAAAAATAAGGGCACTGGATTAATCAAGGTGCCTTATCCTTTTTACATCCTCTGATGAATAATTTTATTGGACCTTCCACATACCCTTATGTTTTTATGCCCCTGCCTTTTTGATATTAGGAAAATTGTCAATAACATTGAACATTAGTTTAAACATTAGGGGTTTGACTCTCTTTAAGAGGAATCTCTGTTGTAAGATCTTTAAGTAAAAGGAATAACCAGTTTATAATTCATTTATTCAGAATGCCATAACTAGAGATGGCTTAATACAGGATGTATCAATGAGTAAACACAGAAAATGAAAGACTAGGAAAATGGCATTTTGGTGAGCACTAAAATCTTACTTAAACAATAAGTTAGAGAGCACTGGTGTAAAACCCAGTTCATCATGGCAATGTTTTTTTCTCCTAATTTACCTTTTCATCCTGTATCTTGATCATTAAAAATTTTTATTTTTAATTTCAAATTATAAAAAGTAATATATGTAGTTAAAGTATGAAAACTATTGATATACTTGTAAAAAGATTAATTGCTCTAGGCGTATCTAAAGTAAAATGTGAAAAGAAAGTCTAGTCATCACAACAAAATACTAATATGTGATGCCTGTGTCTATCCCCTGGAAATTCTCATATAATTCAATGGAATGAACCTGCTTTTGCAGGCCTCCTTCTATAGTACCTGCCTGAGTCATACTGTTTCCAGAGGGACTCTGCTGTACCAAACTATGTCTGCTGAAGAAGAGAAAGAAGAGCTTGCATTCAAGTAGGAAAATAAATGGCTCACCCTTTCCAGGGTTTAAAGCAGAGTGTCTGGAATTGCTTAAGTGCTTTCTGCCTCAGTAATCTAACTCTTATATAAACCTTTTTACTATCCAGAGGTTTCTCTTGGGGACCCAGCCAGGCCAATCCTGCTCCAAAATCAGCAATTTCTGTCCAAATCATTTCTTTGATCCTTCGTATCTCATGGACACACCTCTTGGAAGAACCACCTTCTAGGTTTCAAGAGAAGCACTAAGCATTGAGAGCAGGCATCTGCAACATCTTGCAAAGTCCAAGCATCTTTCTCTTTTTCAAGGAATCTTTGGCACTGAGTGTTCAGGTAGTAAGGAGAGCAGGATCCTTGTTTCATCAAATGCTCGTGATCAGTGGACAGAACTGTCTCCTGCTGAAGAGATGGGGTAAAAGAGTAATTAGTTGATCCACACATTGGCTCAATGATATTTTTGATTAACTCTGGCTCATTATGATCCTGGCCTGGGGGTACACTTTGTCTCTTAATAATGATACTACAAGGATTTAAAAACAGTTTTATATATTCTTCATCAAACTACAGTTGTAATCTAGAGCTACCAACTCCAAGTTCTATGCTCATGCCACTACAGACCACTCTAAAGTGTATTTATTGTTATTGTGGTCTTAAAGCTGCTTCTCAGTGGAATCTAAGGCCTGCAATTTTTAACAGAATATCAGTACAACCATGCTCCTCACTTCCCGGGGCCTTTCCCTCCCCCATGTAATTCCAGTTTATGGACTTTAAATTGGTACAATTTTTCTGGTTGGGAGGTAGGGGATTAAATTAAGCATGTGTATATCATTTGAGGCAGCAATTCCATGTCTTGAACTGAACCCTAAGGAAATAGTTAACTATGTGCACAAGAGAATGGAAAAAATAAAATTCATGAACCTAAATACATAATTTTAGACTTAACACAAATGTAAATTTATTGAAAATAAAAAGAAGGCAAAGCATACCTCTTAATGAGGAGTATATGGAAACATAGATTATTGTTCTAGGAACACCCAGATATTCATGTCCACACACATCAAACTAGTCATCAAGGTCTATTCACAAAAGCCTAGATACTACCCATATGGATTTCAGGGGCACAGAAATGACAAACTCATAAATGAGCTAGATATATTCTAAAAGAGAACATGAAATACCTTCTTTACCAATAGAAAATGAATGTCATTCATCTCACCATTGTTTATTCAAAAAAGTGTATTAGTTTTGTGGTAGGATTCTAAAAGATTTGTGTTCTTTTGATCTTTTATATTATTTTTTCTTCCATGACAAAGAACATGTGTGAACGACCCACAGACATGGACAATAGTGTGGGAATTGACTGTGGGAGTGGGAGGTGGGATGGGCAGAGGAGGGCAAAAGGAGAAAAATGGGACAACTGTAATAGAATAACAAAAATGATTTTTAAAAGTGAAGAAAAAATTTCTTTCATGAAGAGGTGTTAAGAGATAAAGTGTAACATTAAAGAGCAAAACCCTATCAAAATGTCAAGGCTCTTATTACTATAAATGCAAATACCTTTGTAATTTTAATAACAGGTAGAAATTCATTTGGTATGATATAAATCAAATTAAATTATGATTAAATTGTAAAAGAGTGAGGACACTCTCTTAAATATAGCAAAAATTATTACTAAGAATCCACATCACTTTTGAACTTAAATAAAAATATAGATCAAAGCTTTAGAGATGTAGCACTTTATGATGGTAACAAAAACAAAACACATTGTCTTTGCCCACCTTGAGCTTGCAGTCTAAAGGGGAAGACAGTGAACCAGCATTAATAATGAAGTGATGTAGCTGGTACGATAGAGGAATTAAGGGTACAATGGGAGTAGAACAGATAGTGTGAGTACACGACTGGCTTGGGGTGTGTTGGGGAGACTTCCCACAATCTGGGAAGTGCCTGGATCTGAGGGATAAGGAGAAATTAGCTGGGTAAAAAGAGGGCAGAGCTGATCTGAGACCCTATCCAGACATAACAGTCAGGAAATACTCTATAACCTGGTTCATCCCTAGGGAAATCCTGTGTGGAAGTCCAGAAACTACCTGGCAGTTGGGCATGTCCAAAAAAAACTGCGTGAGATTTACCAGCGCAATTATAGAAAGTGCCTTAACTCTGTAGTTTCCACCTGTGAGAAAAACCGAGAATGAGACTTCCTAAGAGTTTTCTTATCTGTTGAGTCTTTTTACACCATCTTGGCAGTGAGTTTCAACCAAGACAAGGGCACAAATCATTACTATATAAAGAAGTGAATGCATGAGTGAGAAGATAGCTGAAATGCTCAAAGTATCAAGATGTTTCTACTCTACTCCCTTCCACTTGCCTTTAGTGGGTTGTCTTCTAGGGTCCCTGGACTCTTTGATTTATTGTGGTGTGCTATGATGTCTGAGTTTGGTCATATGTGTACATGTGAACACTAACACTGAAAAGATCTAGTGAAGTGTAGACTATTATAGTTCTGGAGCTCAGGAAAGAGGAGACCAGGAGGCAGAGATTTAGGCTAGCAGTGGCTCGCACACAGGGGGCACTCAAACACTATGTGATCAATGGCAGGATGAATGAATAAATAAATGAAAGAATGCCAGAGTTTTGGAGACAGCAGAAGATGAAACTGAGGTTGTCTCTTCAAGGTCTTTCCATTCACATTTATCTTTTGAAATAGATTGGGATTGTATTATATACCTACTCCTTCACCTGGTTTTTCAAATATTGTTGATTTTCATTATTAGAAAGTCATTTTATTAAACAAATTTTTGGGAAAAAACCTGTTGACATTAATGAGGGTTGTAGTTTGAATATCATAGATCAGAAAGTTGGGGAATAAGAGCTGAGATCCAAGATGGTGGAGGAGTGAGTGGAAGATACACTAACCTCCTCCAAGGACCAATCTGGAATTACAACCAAATTGAGGAGAAATCATCTGGAATACACAAGTGAACAATAGTGGAAGAGAAGCCTTATAACCACAGACAGACAGAAGAAACAGCTTCAACACAATGGGACTGTTAGGGAGTGTGAAGGGGATGCAAGAGGGCCAGTGGAGCACCAGGGATAGCAGCTAAAGTGCCGGAAGGATATTTTAAGAGCCCGGGGGATCCCCCCGAGAACAGTGGTGTCATGGACCCCGGCTCGTGTGGTCTACGGCGTTGTAACTGAACCAAAAGAAATTCACATGGACTACCGAATCCTGTGGAAGAAAAGGGCGAGCGGCTTTTCTCTTGAGAGGAGCAAAGGCCTCAGCCCTTGCTTTGACAAGCTGTTATTGTCTTACTGGGCACATTACATGAAGGTTCTCATTAACTATGTACAGGTTCACTTTAGGGGGTAGCCTCATACAGAAAACAAAGAAGAGGATGCCAGTAATCACATCACTCACTGTAAAGGGATATTTACAAATGAAAACACAAAAGTGGTCAAACTGGTTGCTCTGTCCTTGGAAGGTTAGCATGGATTTTAGGAAGTTATTTTGCAGTAAATGTTTGCTGCAAATCAGGGTAAAAGGGCTTTTTTTTTTTTTTTTTTTTTTTTTGGCAAAAAGACGCAAAGTGGCCTAGACACATTGCAAACCTGATCTTCCATGGGAGAATCTATCTGTGGGCATGGGTCCTGTACATCTCTGAGTGGGAGCTAGGCCCACGCCACGCAGAACGGTCTCCTACACAGTGGGGTCTAAACCCCAAGCTTGGCTCCCAAACCTAGAGCACCAGAGCCTGAAAAGTACACAGACAACATGCAGCTGTGAAAAGTGGCAAGGTTTCTCTCTGCCAGAGATGGACGGATGGAGACACAAAGAGCTGTATAATGGGCCAACGCATAAATTTTCAAATGCAGCCACTTACCCTTGGATCCAGTAAAGGGGGTGGGCAGCAGAGTGGACTAGTGATGCTTGAGGAGAGACTGGGGACTGTGTCTTTGGGGGAAGAACTGAGAGAGCAGCCACCAGGATTCTGGTGCTGTGCCATCCCCATACTGGAGGAGACACCTTGCTCAGGTGACCAATCGCTTAAGAGTGGCATCAGCATGAGGAGGACCAATGGCCCCACCCCCCAGGAGGGATGCTGCCCCAACCTGTGGTGCTTAAGCTTGACTGCTGAGTGCAGAGTGACTAGATTAAAAACCGAAGGAGTCAGCCACAGGCAGTAGATTTCTGGTCATCTCAAGCAGGCTGCCTAAGGCCAGACAGGGTCACCATCTGACATCAACAGAAGCACATCCAGAAAGGAAAAAAAGTGCACTTGCAAAACAGCATACAAGATGCACTGGGTGGAGTGACCCTCAGCCAGACAGTTGGAGGGAAGGACCCACCAAAGAATGACCCAACAACAATCAAAACACACTTACATCCAGAGAGCCAACATAAATGGCATATAGGGCATCCCAAGAGCATCGAGTTCAGGAGATCAAGGAGATGGCACCACTGAGTCCCACAGGACTCCTACCACAGAAGTTCGAACAGAAAAGACAGAGAGTCAAAGAACACCAATTTAAGAAGCAGAAGCAAACAAGAAGTGTCTCCCCTAAAATGGGGAGCCATAGAAACAACTCCCAATTGAGAGGAAAGGAAGAATGCCCAGAAAGACTGATAAATGAAATAGAGGCAAGTAAACTATCAGATATTGAGTTCAAAACAATGGTGATAAGGAAACCAAATGAGCTCAATGAGAATTAAAGAACCACAGGGAAGCTACAAGGATCTTAGCGCGAACTACATCAGCACAAAAAAGGACATAGAAACTATAAATAAGAGACAGGAGGAAAGGAAGAATACAATTTCTGAATAGAAGAACACAGTAGAAGGAATTAAAAGTAGGCTAGATGAAGCAGATATTCAAATAGGTGGGCTGGAGGACAAGGTAGAGAAAACTTCCAAGAAGGAGCAAGAAAAGGAAAAAAGGGTCAAAGAGAATGAAAAGGGATTAAAGGAGCTGCAGGACAACATGAAGTATAATACTATCCAGTGAGGTGTTAAAATCCCCTAGCATAACTGTGTTGCTGTCTACATCTTTCTGGAAATCCTCCAAGATTTTGCTTATATATTTTGGTGCTGCGACATTGGGTGCATATATGTTTACAATGTTTATATAGTAGGGATACCAGAAGGCAAAGAAGGGGAGCAGGGGAGAGAAAACCTGTTTGAAAAAGTGATGATGGAAAACTTCCCTAATTTGATGAGAGAAAGAATCATGCAAGTCCAGGAATGAGAGAGGGTCCCACTCAAGAGAATGCAAAGAGGCCCACTCCAAAACACATCGTAATTATACTGGCAAAATTCAAAGACAAAGAGAGAATCTTAAAGGCAGTAAGGAAGAAAGAGGAAGTAACATACAAAGGAGCTCCAATAAGGCTAGCAGCTGACTTTTCAATAGAAACACTACAAGCCAGAAGGGAATGGCAAGAAATATTCTAAGTAATGAAAAGGGAAGGCCTGCAACCAAGGCTAGTCTACCCAGCAAGGCTGTCATTTAAAATGGAAGGTGAACGAGGAGTTTCCCAGGGGGGGGGGGAAGAAGGAGAAAAGAATACACCTACACCAAAACAGCATTGAAAGGCAGGTTAAAGGGACTATTTCAAGAAGATGAAGAAAAAGAGTGACAAAGAGAATACAGGTACAAAGGGGAAAAATGGCAATGAATGAGTACCTATCAATAACAACTTTAAAGGTTAATGGATTAAATGACCCAATAAAAAAACAGAGGGTGTGTGAATGGATAAGAGAACGTGACCTGCACATATACTGCCTTCAAGAGACCCAACTTAGAACAAAAGACCTACATGGGCTGAAAGTGAAGAGTTGGGAAAAAATATCCCCATCAAATGGACAGGGAAAAAAATGCTGGGATAGCAATACTTATATCAGACAAAATAGACTTCAAAAGAGAGGCCATATAAAGAGACCTAGAAGGACACTTCACAATACTCAAGGGAAGATTCCATCAAGAAGACATAAACATGATAAACATTTACGCACCCAACATATGAGCACCCAAGTAAATAAGGAAAATCTTGGAGGACTTCAAGAAAGATATAGAGAGCAGCACACTTATACTAGGGGATTTCAATACGCCACTGTCAACAATGGATAGAACCTCCAAACAGAATCAACAAGGATATCGAGGCACTGAATGGCACACTGGATAAAATGGACTTAATCGATACATACAGAACATTTCATCACAAAGAAGCAAGATATGCATTCTTCTCAAATGTACATGGAATATTTTCAAACACAGACCACAGGGTGGGACACAAAACAAGCCTCAACAAATTCAAGAAAATATAAATCATATCAAGCATTTTCCTGGACAAAAATGGCTTGAAATTAGAAACCAACCTTAAGGAAAAAGCTCAAGAACAGTCAAATTCACCAAGACTGAATAACATGTTATTACATAATTAATTGGCTAACAGAGAGATTAAGAAAAAAAAATAAAATAAAAAATTCTGGGAAATACAAAAATGAACATAACACAGCACAAAACCTACGGGACACAGCAAACGCATCTCTTCGAGGGAAGTTATTAGCAATAAAGGCTTGTCTAAAAAACACAGAAACATTTAAAAGAAAAAAAAGTAACTTTACATCTCCAAGAACAGCGGGAATAATGACCAACAACTTCCCAAACTGAATATAATCCTCAAACTCAATAAAGAAGAAACATAAAGCCTTAACAGAAGGATAATAGTTAGTTAAATTGAAGCAGTAATCAAAAAACTCCCAGGACACAAAAGACCTGTCCCGGACAGTTTCACAGGAGAATTTTACAAAACATTTAAGGAAGACCTAACCCCTATCCTGAGATTATTCCAAAAAATCCAAGAAGAGGGGAAGACTCCCAAACACTTTGTATGAAGCCAGCATCATCCTAATTCTAAAACCAGAAAAAAGGCACAACAAAGAAAGAAAGCTACAGGCCAATACCACCGATAAACATGGACAATAAAATCCTCAACAAATTATTGGCAAACTGCATCTAACAAAACCTTAGCAATATCATACACCAAGATCAAGAAGAATTCACCCCAGGGATGCAAGGATGGCACAATATTCGCAATCAATAAAAGCAATACATCACATAAACAAAGGAATGACAAAAATCATATGATCACATCAATAGATGCAGAAAAAGTATTTGATAAGGTAGAGTACTAGTTAATGATGAAAACACCCAGCAAAGTGGGAGTAGAGGGAGCATGCCCCAACCACATAAAGGCCATAAACAAGCACCCTTCAGCCAACAAAATAGTCAACGGGCAAAAATGAAAAGCTTTCCCACTAATATCAGGAACAAGACAAGTGTGTCTACTTTCACCACTTCTACTCAACATAGTATTGAAAGTTCT
>PVKU01014688.1:0-13288 GCA_004027475.1 Anoura caudifer | reverse complement strand
TCATAACTCAACCAGTCATTTCAATTACAGTTTTCAGTAAGCCACATCAAGAACTAAGAGTAAAGGGTAAAACCACACTCCACTGTGGCACTTTTATTGCCTTATTTTAAGTCATTACCAGTAACTGGAATCTGTATACTTCACTGTACTTTTGAAAGCAAGCTCATTTATAGCATATTGAGTATACATTTGGGGAAAAATGAGTAACAAATGGCGTTAACTTTGTGCATTTTTATTTACAAACACATCTGTAGGACAAATTATAATAAGCTACCCCCTGCCAACAAAAGGTACAAACAGAATTTCAGTTTGACTGAACCTATTTCTTGTTTTGGAGGTAAAATCAAGACCAATCCTTAGCAGGGGTGTCAAACTCATTTTCACCAGGGGCCACATCAGCCTCACAGTTGCCTTCAAAGCGCCGAATGTAATTTTAGGACTGTATAAATGTAACTACTCCTTAACTAGGGGCAAGGAGCTCAGCACTGCCACTGGGTAGAAACAAGGTGCCAGGCAGGATAAAACAAGGTGGAGGGACAGATTTGGCCTGCAGGCCTTGTGTTTGCAATCTGTGCCTTAGAGGATGGATCCTCTATCAAGTCTACCTGCATTTCTCCTCTACCTCTCCTTACACAACTGAAGTTAGTGGGGATTAGCACAAGGCTGATGGACAGACAGTCCAGGGTGGGTAATTCCAATAGCTGCTTGGGCTCTAATAAGTACAATGTTTCCTAATGGCCCACTGCCCTCCATTTAACCTGCTCATAACTCTAGCTACAGTCTTCTCCATACTTGATCATGGTAGTTACCTTCTATGAATTGTCAAATCCCCATTCTATAATGACATGCCTCTCTCAGCTATTCAAATCCTAAAGTCCCCCAGTCTTCCCTTCCTTCTCTTCTGCACATAGGTCAGGACAAAATGTGACTTCTAGCTTTGGGCACCTTGGTCTCCCAGGGCATTCCCAGGGCTTTTTTCTGTTTCTCAGTTCTCTATTTTTTTTTTTTTCTATTGCCTAAACAGTAATTTAAAACACAATATCTGACACTTAGCATATCATGTGCCAGGAATGTTCTAAGCACTTTAATCTTCACAACAACTCTAGGAAGAAAGTTCTTTTATTATCACTATGTTACAGATAAGGAAACAGGCCAAAATAGGTTAAGTTGCCTCAGGACACACAGCTAAGTGATGAAGCCCCTGGAAGTCTCACTGTAAGCAGCAGTTTGTAAAAAACAGAGTCCTCTACAGTCACGTGCCTGTGCCCGAATTCAGTCTCCTCTAAACTACTGTGGCTGGTGACTCGTACCTGTCCAGGGCACTTATCATGCACTCCATGCTACTGATACTGTATCTTTGTCTTTTATACCCTAATATTTTATGATTGCTGGAGGAGAGAGATAGCATCTTCTGAATCTTGGTGTCCCTACATCAGGCACTCAAAACATGCTGAAAGAGATTTCTATGTTTAACCAAAGCTTTTCTTAATTGCTTCAGGACACTGACATATTAAAAAGGCAATTTATCCTAAGATGAATGATTTAAGAGTGGTATATTTCTTTTCCTGTGCTCAGTTCATTCAGGATATACCTTTTCCTTTTTTTCTTTCTTTTTCTTTTCTTTCTTCTCCTCTTCCTCCTCTTTTTCTTCTTTTCATCTCCCCAACCCCTCTGTCTCTGCTCTCTCTTTCTTTCTTTCTTTTTTTTTTTTTTTTGTTCTGGGATATTTTCTCAATTGATTTCAAATTCTGACAGCATCAACACCAGAGCATGAATTATTCAGTGCAACATTTCCCAAAGTGTGCTTTGCACATTATTAACAGTTATTATGTCAAAAAGGGGAAGGAGGGGTTGGATCCATGGAAAAATAAATTTAAGAAATGCAGGGCTAAGCAAATATAAATAAAATTATATAGATAAGTCAGTAATAAGCCTGGAGTCATTACTAGGCTAACCTATGTTATAAATCTTCAAGAATGGAACACAGCCTATAGAATTTCCTAAATCTCTGTGTTACTGAGCAGACTGGGGCCCAGTCATATGGTCCTTGGTGTATGACCCAACAATTAATGTTGGTAGAAACAGGTCTTTATTTACAACATTCCAACCTTGGGGATAGCTTAGAGCACCTCAGCTCAGAGCCCTCCTTTCCCATGAGACCCAGCACCTCCTGTGCTCCCCAAAAGGCTATAAGCCAGAAACCCCAAAAGTAGAAGTTCCCTATTTCCTTATCTTAAGCCAGTTGTGCAAATAGTTCTCCACTCCCTCTGGAAGGTACCAAATTCGCCATCCTCACACAGTACTTCTCTCCTTCAGGATCAGGGATATGTTGCCATTAGTCTCTGTGTAATAATCCAGAAGAGCATATGCCGTGTTACTCTGGATCATGGTGAAACTCAGGAAAGGTACAGGTCTTAAGAGTCCAGGTAAAATCCAGGTGCAGCAGGTCAGGATCTTGTAAGGAAGTCCTTTGCAGTTCTGAAGTCAGCTAGACCAGGCACAATCAAAGCAGCAGCATCTCCTTTCTTACTTGTCCAGGCCACATGGCCTTCTTCCTCACTATAAACTACATAGCTGCTTGCTTACTTCTCCCTTCTCACTGTTCTCTTTGAAACCACATGGTAAAGTCCCCTTTTCCTTCCTAAGCCCTGTGGCAGAGACAGAGAGCAAGCTTAAATCCCTTAATAGAGACAGCATGCCTCCCTCCACACTATCACTCCCCATATGGCCAAGAGAATGAATGGCTGCCTACCTTGTTTTAAATCCCATCCAGAGTTTCTGGCACTACCCCTTTCCGACTCCTCCCAAAATGGGTTGCATCCACCATTCCTGTGACAGTTTACATTTATTTGGTTGCCATCCCAAGTCAGGGCAGGCATGGCTCCGTGACACACAGCAAACTGCCTTCTTGCCTCTCCTGTGCACTGTAAGCTCCCAGGAGGCTAAGTCACAAACCAGGATACATTCAGAAAGTCATGCCCATCTCCCTCACCTCAAGTCACTGCCACAGCTTTTTAACAAAACTAGTAAGTAGCCAAGTTTCCATTGATATGCAAAATCTCCCTGCTTCTCCATCCCCCAAGCCAGGTTAGTGGCGGGTTTTCCTGGATCCTCCTCGGGCACCTAGAGTTCTGAACCCCCAATGCATCTGTGACAACAGACTCCAAAAGTGGATTATGAGAGATACTCTGTGAGAGGGAGTAAATATTGATTCAGATTAAGATTCAGATTTTGTTTCTGGAGTCATTGAACCTGGATTTGAATTTTTCCTCTTCCAGGAAAAAGATGTATGACTTTGGGCAAGTTGCTGAACCATTACGGGAATAATCACACATATTTTATAGTATTATTATAATAAATGAGGATGTAAATTACCTAATAAATGATTTTTAAATTTGTATTTATTGTTTTTACTTTATTTATTTTTTAAATGATTCTTTTTATTAACCATGCAAACACCTGAAACAAAGAAAGAGCAGTGTGTGGCTGTGAAAACAAGGTCTCAGAGAAAAACATGGGCTACTAAATCTTTCTTGACATGTTAAATTTTACAATGATTAGGCTGGAAGGAAGCTGCCCTATTATAGCTAGCTTAGGTCAACATGTCTGGACTAGTTGTCGTTATTGAAAGCCAGAAATAATAGAGAACTCACTATTTAAGCAAGAGGCATTGTTTCCTGAGAATCCCCAAACCAGAGATGATTACGTTGTCTAGTCTTGACCCGAGCCATTAGGAAGAATAACTAAAACAGGTTTATTTGCTTGGATGTGATTCAAGACTTTTCATAAGTTAAATTTTCAAGCTATTTTCCAGGTAACCACTCTGTGAGGAATAGTGTTTGCCATCCCTTTGAAGATGGATGATAAACTCTTGTGCTCCTGGAGCCAGCTCTCTGTAGTCTCAGGGGTTTGCAGTACATTTTCTCAATTCCATTTCATAGATTTTTTCCACTTATTTATTAACTATAGTTTGTTCTTGAGTACTTCAGGCTTACAAATGTATTAGATAGTAAAATGTTGGTGAGAGAGATTGGTAGAAACCTTCAATCATTTTCTCTCATGGGGTAAAACTGAAGCTCCATGATGAAAAAACAAATTGGTTTTAAGAGTCTCATCCGAAGATCATGAGGTCCTATACTGATGACAGTTCTCCGTAGACAATTTATCATTTTATTTTAAAGCAGGTTGGATTAATCTGTTTTTAGGCAGAAAGACATTGATTTTAATGTCCCTTTTTAATGAATTGTTGATTAATACATAGAAATTTTTGTTTTTGTTTTTGAAGGTTTAAATCAAAGTTTTCCTCTGCACGTTAGACAAGTCTTATGTGTATGAAAAAACCTTGATGGTATGAGAATGTCTCAGTTTGTCAGGGCTGCTTAAACAAAATGCTGTAGACTGGGTGGTTTGTAAAAAATACAAATTTATTTCTCATACTTCTGAAGGCTGGAAGTCCAAGATGAGAATGTCAGCATGGTTAGGTTCTGGTGAAGACTCCCTTCCAGGTCACAGGCTGCTGACTTTTTGCTATGCCTTCGAATGGTGGAAGGGAAACGCTAGCTCTCTAGGGTTTCTTTAATAAGGGCAGAGCCTTCATGATTTAATCACTTCTCAAAGGCCCCACAGTCTAACACCATCACCTTTGGGGACAGGATTTGAACATATGAATTTTGGGGAGATATAAACATTCAGACCATATTATGGCATGAGGATGAACAAGAAGGAAAATGACTAGTCTGGTCAATCATTCCCAGAGGAGGAGCCTTTGCAGAAACTCTGACGTATATGATACTGTGGACCTGGTGTACTGAGCGCTGTGCCTTGAAGAGGGAGAAAAAGTTCAGTGTATTTGAGTTGGCTGCCAACAGGCAGAGAAAGGCAGAAGGGCAGAAAGCTTGTGGTATGGGAGCCTGATAGAAAAAAAAAAAAAAACCCTCTAGAGAATAATATTTACTCCTTGTGAGTCCAAGTTACCCTCTAATCCAGAGGTTGGCAAACTTTTTCTTTACAGAGCCAGAGAGTAAATATTTTAGTTTTTGAGGATCATTTAGCTCTGTTGTGACAGAGCTTTATGAACCTTACCATTATAGCACAAAAGCAACCACACACACAAACTAAGATGAGAGTGGCTATGTTCCAACAAAACTTTGTGGACATTAAAATTTAAACTGCATGTAATTTGCATGTGATGAGAAATATTATCCTTCTCATAATTTATTAAAATCTCTTAAGAATGTGAATACCATTCTTTGCTCATGAGCCATACAAAAGTAGGCAGTGGGCCAGCTTTGATCCATGGGCCCTAGTTTGCTAATTTCTGCTAAACTCTTGGTGCTCAAAGTATGGTCCACAGACTAGCAACACTGATGTCACCTGGGAACTTAATAAAAATGTTGATTCTGAGGCTCCACCGCAAACACACTGTATCAGAATCAAAATTTCAACGGGGTGCCCAGTTGAGTCACACACACATTAAAAGCTTGAGAAACAGGAACCTAATCAACAAAACAAACAAACAAGTAAAATATAACCAAAGACACTGAAATAGAGAACAGGCTGACAGTGACCAGAGGGGAGAGGAGATGGAATTTCAGGGGGAAAAGGGAAGAGTTTGCAGGAAAAAGTATAAAGGACACCTGGACAAAAATAAGGGGGGAGTGGAAATGGGAGGGAGGTGGGGAGGGCTGGTGGGATGGGCTGGGATGGGAGTAAAAGGCAGAAAACTGTACTGAACAACAATTAAAATAAATAATTTTTGAAAAGTTTGAGAAACACAGATCCTAGCAACAATTTGGATTGTACTAGCACAGTGCTCTTCAGCATTGGCTGAACAGTATGGCTCCATGCTCAGGGTGCACCCCAGACCAATGGAATCAGAATCACTAGGATCAGGGTTTAGGCACTGTTTTGTTTTATACTAAATCACTTGTGTGATTTCAATGCATAGCCAAAATTGAGAACCACTACTCTAGAGACCTTTAACTATTACAGGCTTCCCTTGAAAGAAATTGTACTGGGAATGACTGGCAATTTAAAGGGTGATGTATTGATTAACTTTGGGCTTCTATAACAAAATACCACAGACTGAACTGAGTGGCTTAAACAACAGACATTACTTCTCAAAGTGCTAGAGACTGGGAAGTCCAAGATCCAGGTTATTCCAGTTAAACTTCTGGTGAGGCCATCTGTCTGGCTTGAAGACTTCAGAATATGTTGCACATCGAATTTTCTCAGTATGTGTGTGGGGGGGGGAGATATTTCTCTTTTCTTCTTCTTGTTGTGTAAGGGCACTAATCCCATTAAGAGGGTCCCACCATCATGACCTAATCTAACCCTACTGACCTGCCAAAGGCCCCATCTGCAAATATCAGCACATTGGGTGCAGGAGGACACAAACCTTTGGTCCATAACAGCTTGTAAGAGCAAAGATCAGTTACCCTTGGATAATTACTCAAAAAATGACAGGTATTAGGATTTTACTATTTAAAAGGTACTTCCTCATTACGTTTTGGATCCACTGATGTCTCAGCAATTAAATTGCTGGATACTCTGGGTATCATGCTATTGTGTACAGACAGGAAAAATTAAGAATGGTGACTAATGGGTGCAAGTCCATCTTGATAATATATGACAAAGATGTATCTGCTGACATTGAGGTTATTGCTTCTCAGTTCTGCTGGGCCTTGAGCACAGAGATTGTCGCAGAGAATGAAAGAATGGAAAGAGAGGAAATAGGATGGTAACAAAAATTTAGCAATTGTATTTGTAGTATGCCATGCATTGTGCTAAGTGCTTTATATATAGTAATCTCATTTAACCTTCACAACTGGGAAACTGATCCTCATATTACCAAAGGTTGCAAAACTAGCAAATGATATAAGAAGAATTGAAGGCTAGTCTTTCTAAGGTTGAAACCTTTTATTTTCTTTGATTGTTTGTTTGTTTTTGCTTTTTGCAAAACAGATCATTTGGCAAGATTGTCACTAAAGCTGGCTTAATCCAGTGCTTAGGTTTCTAAGTAAAAAAATAGAAGTTATAGTAATTTTAACATGTCAGTCAATGAAGTGTAATAGTATCTCCATGATTAAACAAATATAAATATCTGCTCCTAAAAAGAATTATTACCAAATAATCATGTGGTTAAATGATTGCTGCTTGTAAAATGTTGTCATTCCTATGCAGGTTGGCATAATTTAGTTTACTTTTTTCAGCCTCCCATGAGAAATAACAGGAAAAGTTGCATTACTCAGCAAAGATAAAGCACTGGAGGATTGATGATGTCTGTAAATATAAAATGAACCAATATTGCTTGCTGCTGCTTCCACCAAATGGGACTTACAAATTAATAAGACAAATGATTCATGAAGAAGTAAAGCACAGACCTTGGTGTAAACAGAAGGGAAAGCAGCACACTTGTGTGCCCTCTTCTAACCCTCCGCACCTGTGATCCCAGTGTCCAATCCTGTTCCATCCCTCTCCTGCACCCTCTTGCCTAACTCAAATTCCCCTAGCTATTGATCTCTGAAGGGTGACTAAAACCTTATCTGATAAAAATGACTAAGTAGAACTAGTTGTTTTCTCATCTCTCTTCATGACCTCTTCTATGAAAGGAACAACTATACGTCTGAACTTTCATCACTGGCCCCCTCCTCTACACATACACACACCCTACTCAGGGACAGAAAGCATGTTTGAAGTTTGTGTTTAAAACAATTATCAGCATAGTCATCATTTTCTAGGGTAATGATAATAATAAAAGTTATCACATTAGTGTCTATTCTACATAGGTACTATGTAATTTTCACAAAATGGTAAAGATGTTGAATCAATTTATCAAGCTTATGTGGCAAATGACAGAAGTGCTGGGTTTGAACCACACTCTGGCTTCTTCCCAAGGGCCACACTCTCTCCCCTCTGGTATACATTGCCTGTGATTCTAGGTACCATCTGTGGAACAACAGCTATGAGCCAGGCACCATTCTCTTCAACAGTCACAGCATCTCTGTGAAGGAAACTTATGATTCCCACTCAGTCAAGGACTTTGGAAACATTAGGCACAGTTTTCCTCCCATTTAGATGTAATAGTACATAAAAGGGATAGAATAGCCCTGGACTGTGTGGCCAGTTAATTGGAGCATCGTCCCATAAACCAAAAGGTCATGGGTTCAATTCCACATCAGGACACATGCTTAGGTTGCAGGCTTGGTCTCTGGTCACATAGTAGAGACACCTGATCAGTGTTTCTTTTCTTCTACCTCTCTCTTCATCCCTTCCCCTCTGTCTAAAATCAATAAGCATGTCCTCAGGTGAGGATTGAAAAAAATGGGGATAGAATAATATTGAACATTACAGGGATTAGAAAATATATTAAAAATGGAAAACTATGCAGCCCTTAAAATAATATCTTTGAAAAATAAGTTAAAAAAGAAAAAAGTAGCATTCAAAATTGAGGTGGGAACAAAAAGTAGAAAAATGGCTTAACAAAAATAAATGTCATCTTTCTTGAGTATTTTTAAGCTTTCCATTTTTTAATTCTCTCCTTATATTCAACCCCCTGTCCCTCTGTCTCTATCCTTATCTCTTTCTCTTTGCTTTGAGCTCATTTTTAAAAAATAAATGAAGACACAAAGCCTGCCTGCTAAGGTTTCTGAGTGCAATCAGGGGGACAAACACACACATGTGTTATGATGGTAAAATATAAATTGGCCATGAATCAGAGGATTGCCTCTTGGAAAACACAGGTGATGTGAAGAGGCAGCAAGAAGAAATGAATGAGAGAAGAAATGGATGAAACTGTAGGGGAGCAAGAGGCCCATTCCCATAGCCTTAAAGCCCTCCCATGGCTCTTTCCACAGCTGGTCTCAGAAGCCAGACTAGGACATTATACCTGAAAATGAGAACTGAGTGCTGAACTGACATTAGATCTGCTCAGATCCCATCATTTTCAGCCTTGCCTTTGTCCCAGTGCCCTGTTCCAGGGCCCTGGAGTTCCAGTGCCCTGGAACTTGAACTGATTTTCCCTCTCAGTCATATTGGCCAAACTCTTGGCCTAGATGAGCCACTGTCACCTAAGCTCCTAGGCAGTGAAAACTGCTGAAGAACGTTGTAGAGCCGGGCTAAAGTGCATGACTGTACACTTGTCCTCACTGCTACCTGGTCTTCTTTCTCCATTCTTCTAGTATTTCTGCTTATCTCCTCTCCTAAGTGGTCATTGTATGGGCCTAAACAATGAGATGATTTATTTATTCATATAATTAGTTATTACCCAAAATCATACTTTAGAAGAAAAAGAAAATTGCTCTATATTCAGGTCTCTGCAGATTTTCAGAAAATAGTTCTCAACTAAAAATCCCTAATGATAACTAATACTGCTACTACACATTAAAATTTTTGATTCTGCAAAATTAAAAAACAGGTATGATCCTAGTAACAGAGCTGGTAAATTTCACATATTTTATTTTAAAGTTATATTTCTTATTGAAATTATTTTATATGACATGTGATTTTCAATATGTATGTTTAAATTAAATAATATACATAGACAAGTTAGCCAAAAACATTTTTTGAGGGTAGTGGATGTTCTAACTGGAAAAAGAAAATATCATCTTTTATTTGGAGTTGAGTTCTATTCTGGAGGTGCTTTATATTCAGGCATAAACTTGTGGTATGCAAATTAATATGTTCAAAATGGATCTCTTGCTTGATTTCCCTGTTGAGTTTCACTCCAAGTCTTTCTCTCTGATCCCTCACTACCTGCCCTTGTCATCCTAGGTTCTTTCAGTGCCATCTTTTTGATGTTTTTCAGCTCCTATTGCTCCTGGCAACTCAAATCCTTTAGTGGCATCCCATCTCACTTTGAGTAAAAGCAAAGTCTTTCTATTACCCTTGAAGCCCTAAAAATTACGCTTCTTCTATGACCCTCATCTCATTGTTTACAATGTCCCCTTATTGCTGATTTTCAAATATTTCAAGCACACACTAGACTTGGGGCCTTTGCTAATGCTGCTCCCCTAGTCTGGAACAATCTTTCCCCTAGATGTGCACAGTGTGTTTACTAAATTTCTCTTTGTAATTTTTATTTCCAGTCTTTGTTGAAATGTCATCTTAGTAGTCAATACCCCCCTGGGTATTTTTAAATTATAATAAAATAATAGTAAATAATAATATTAGGTAGGAGATTTCATCATTCAGTGGCTTTCATGGTGACCCCTCATCACAATCCACAATTACCTTGTTTAATTGATTAACAGCTTATTATCTGTTCTCCCTCTAGAATAACAGCTGGCAAACTTTTCCGTAAAAAACTAGATGGAAAATATTTTAGGCTTTGAAGGCCTTACAGTCTGTTACAACTGCTAAACTCTGCCACTGCTTTGAAAACACAGAAACAGACAACATGTAAACAAATGAGAATGACTGTGTTCCAACAAATTCCATTTATGAACACTGAAATGTGAATTTCATATAATTTTCACAACACAAAATATTATTAATCTTTTTATTTTTTCAAGCATTTAGAAATAGAAAAAAACACATTCATAGTTTGGATGCAATACAAAAACAGGTGGCAAGCCTGATTTGTCCTGTGAGCTGTACTTTTCTGATCCCCGAACCAGGACATTAATGATCAGAAAGACAGAGACCTTGTTTATTATATCTTCAGACTTAGAACAGCACCAAACATATAGTAGCTGCTCAGAAAAATATTTATTAAAAGAATGACTCCCTGAGTTTTTCCAGCTTCCCACATTATAAAGGAGTAAATCTACCGGAAATTGCTCAAAAGATTAAAACAAGGGTTCTCTTACTAGTCAAAAGTTTTTGTTTATGTATAGCTAGATATACTTTCCCAGTTTTGCTTTACATTACATCATTCTTCAAGAAACCTTAAACATGATGGACTTTTGACAGTTATAAAATACAAGACTAACCTTATAGCAAATTAAAGATCAGAGGGTAAGCAGTCAATATTTCCCAGGGTATTTTTGAACAATAATAATTATAATAATAGAAACAACAACCTCCATCCCAGTACACCTTGTACCTCTCACCCTGCTTTAATTTACTGCATTGCATATATTTTCACCCAACATTTTACACTTGGGCCAATATCCTTTCTGAACATAGATGCAAAACCCTCAACAAAATGTTAGCGAACAGTTTTCAATAATACATTAAAAAAATCATATACCATAATCATTTTGGGTTTATTCCAGGGATGTAACATGGTTCAACAACTGCAAATCAATCACTGTGATATACCAAAGTGATTGAAGGATATGAAGGATAAAAATCATGTAATTATCTCAACAGATGCATAAAAATCATTTCACAAAATTCAACATCTATTTATGATAAAAACTCTCATTAAAGTAGATACAGAGGGAACATACCTCAACATAAGAAAGGACAAAAGCCCACGGCTTACGTTATATTCAATGATGAAAAGCTGAAAGCTTTTCCTCTAAGATTAGGGCAAGACAAAGATGCCAACTATCACCACTTTTATTCAATGTAATATTAAAAGTCATAACCAGAGAACTCAGGCAAGAAAGAAAAAATGCATCCAAGTAGGAGAGAAAAAATGAAACTCTCTCTACATGCAGATGACATGTTATTACTTACAGAAAACTGTAAAGACTGTACAAAAAAAACCAACTATAGAACTAATAAGTAAAATCCTGAAAACGTACATTTCAGGATACAAAATTAATGTGCAAAATTTTGCCTTTCTATACTCTAATAACAAACTACCAGAAAGGGAAATTTTTAAAATTCTATTTACAATTGCATAAAAAAATAAAATACCTAGGAATTAACCAAGAAGATGAATAAACTGTATACTAAATACTACAGGACATTACTGAAAGAAATTGAAGAAGATACAAATATATGAAAAGATATTTCATTCTTATGGATTGGAATAAGTAATATTGTTAAAATGTCCATATTACCCAAAGCAATCTACACTTTTAATGCAATCTTGATTAAAATTCCAAAGGCATTTTTTATGAAGACAGAACAAATAATTCTAAAATTTGATGGAACCACAAAAGACCCCAAATAACTAAAGCAATCTTGAGAAAGCTGAAGGCATCACTCTCCCTAATTTGAAATTATTTTATAAAGCTCTAGTAATCAAAACTGTATGGTGTTCGAATAAAAACAGACACATAGATCAATGTAACAGAATTGAGAGCCCAGAAATAAATCTACACATATATGGTTGTTCACTGCAACATTATTTACAATAGTAAGATATAAAATCAACCTAAGTGTCCATCTATGAATGAATAGATAAAGAAAATATGACATAATATTCAGTCATTAAAAAAGGATGAAATCTTGCTATTTGTGACAACATGGATAGTCCTTGAGGGCATTACACTAAGTGAAATAAGTCGGAGAAAGACAAATACCATATATTCTCACTTATTTGTAGAATCTAGAAACAATCAAACAAACAACTAAGCTTATAGCAACAGAGAAAAGATTGCTGGTTGCCAGGGGCAGGGGTTGAAGGATAAGGATGAAATAGTTAAGGAGGTAAAAAGGTATAAACTCCAGTTATAAAATAAATAAGTCCTCTGATTGAATGTACAGCATGGTGACAATAGTTAATAATACAGTCATATGTATAATACAGTTAATAATACAGTCATATGTATACTTCACTGGTGAGTACCCATATAGAATTTTATATGTTGTTAAAATTACATAGGTTTAAGAGTGTAGAGAGTGTTTAAGAGCATATGAAGTGTTTATAAGAGTGTGGCAAAGGCTAAAAAGAAAGTGGGAAAGGCTTATGAGAGTGTGGGAAGAGTTTATAATAAAATACATGTAGATATATGTAAATATATGTTAAAATATATGTAAATGATAAAATAATTATAACACCACTACTTCGCAGATTTTCACCTATCACAGGGGCTTCTGGAATGTAACTCCCACAATAGGTGAGGGATGACTGTATTACATATTACATATGTGAAAGATGCTGGAAGAATAAGCCTTAACAGTCTACATTATAAGAAAAAAATTGTAACTTCATGTATGGTAGCAAATGGTATTTAGACTTATTGTGACTGTTCTTTTTTCTATCAGTGCCTGTTTCTCCCTGCTTTTCTGCTTCTGCCTCCTTTAAGACACAAGGAATTCCCTGCTACTTGGCTGTGGAATAGATTGGCAACATGAACAAGTCATGAGGATATAGTCCCTTTTGCTTTCTTCTCACTCATAATCAGAAAGTATGACCAAGAAGTGAAAACTTAGGCAGTAAACTCAATCT
>PVKU01014687.1:0-21799 GCA_004027475.1 Anoura caudifer | reverse complement strand
TGCAACCAGCTCCAGGACCAGCACTCAACTGCTCATTCATGAAGGAGGGAAGGTGTGGAATGTAAATGAATAAACGAATGAGTGATGCATAATCTCTTCACAGACTGGTACCTGGATAAAGAGTGCCAGGAGATTTTGGACACACCTGTTCCCTCTCCCTCCAGGGGCTGAGACCCAGGCTCCATATCTGTGACCACATGTCCCTAATGCTTCCCGGGAGCCAAGCCTCATACTGGCTCTGGGGCTGCTGGGATGTGGGAGGGCTTTCTGGGCTGCACTGGACCTGTCCTGGGGCAGCTGTGGGCTCTTGGTTCCTGCAGGAGATTTTTGTTGTTGCTGTTGTTTGTGGTTTGTTCATTTTATCCTTATCGAGGAATGCTTTTTGATGTTAGAGACAGGGGAAGAGAGGGAGCGACAGAGGGAGAGAAGGGAGAGACCCATTGATCTGTGGTCTCTCACATGAGCCCCAACCAGGCATCAAGTGCACAACCTAGGTATGTATCCTGACCAGGATTCAAACCCATGATCTTTTCCTTCACAGGACAGTGCTCCAACCAGCTGAGCCACATTGGCCAGGGCCCTGGAGTTTTTTGAGTCACGTGTAACCTCTACTGCCCACAAAATCATCTCAGTCCCTCGCTACTCCTTCCATGTCCCTCATCTTCCTCCTCCTTCACTCCATCTGCACTGCCCTACTCTGCTCTACTTCCTCCACCCTGCAGACTTCCTGGATTCCCTTGCTCACACCTATTCTAGGCCCACCCTCTTGGGCAATAGGAAAGAAAACAGAAGTCAGTCAGAGCAGAAGCCCCTGCCTCCATTGTGAGCCAGCTCTCAGGTGACCAGGAGGAAGAGCTTCCACTGTGCCCCCATGTAGGGCTCCTTCCCTCCCTGTTACCAACAAAAGGAGCAGGCCACCTGACAAGGATATGTCTCCTTTGTTTTTTAAAGACTGACCTTTTGTTTTTATTTTTAAGTATATTTTATTGATTACGCTATTACAGTTGTCCCATGTTTTTCTCCTATTTATCTCCCTCTGCCTGGTATACCCATTCCCCCCAACATTCCCCCAGCCCTTAGTTTATATATATGGGTTGTACATATAAGTTCTTTCATGTAGGCTTCTCCTATAGGTTTCATAATGGCTCCTCCATTTCCCATACAATTCTTGTCCCCCTACCTGTCTATTTTGTACCTACCAATTATGCTTCTTGACTCTGTGCCTTTCCCCCATTCTCCTTCTTCCCACTCCCCGCTGATAACCCTCCATGTGATCTCCATTTCTGTGGTTCTGTTCTTCTATTTGTTTTTCTGAGATTTTTTTAACCTATGATCTTCTTCTTTTTCTTAGATAAGTCCCTTTAACATTTCATGTAGTAAGTGCTTGGTGATGATGAACTCCTTTAACTTGATTTTATCTGGGAAGCACTTCATCTGCCCTTCCATTGTAAATGATAGCTTTGTTAGAGTAATCTTTGTTGTAGGTCCTTGTTTTTCAACTCTTTGAATACTTCTTGCCAGTCCTTTTTTGCCTGCAAATTTCTTTTGAGAAATCAGCTGACTGTCCAATGCAAACTCCTTTGTAGGTAACTCTCCACTTTTTTGTTTCTGCTTTTATGATTCTCTCTATCTTTAACCTTTGGCATTTTAGCTATGATGTGTCTTGGTGTAGTCCTCTTTGGTCCAACTTGTTTGGGATTCTCTGAGCTTCCTGGCCTTGTAGGTCTATTGTATTCATCAATTTAAGGAAGTTTTCTTTCATTTGTTTTCAAATAAGTTTTCAATTTCTTGTTCTTCCTCTTCTCCTTCTGCCATCCCTATGATTTGGATGTTGGTGTTTTGGAGGTTTCCAAAGACTTCTTATTCTCACCTCATTTTTTAAAAATTCTTCTTTCTTCATTCTGTATTGGTTGCCTGTTTACTTCTTTTTTATTTTGTTGTTGTTCAAGTACAGTTATATGCATTTTCCCCCCACCACTGCCCCACCACCCCAGCCATCCCCACCTCCCTCCACTGATTCCACCCCACCTTGGTTTTCTCCATGTGCTCTTTATAGTTGTTCCTGAAAACCCTTTCCTCCTTTCCCCTCATTATCCTCTCCCACCCCTCTGGTTACTGTCAGATTGTTCTCAATTTCAATGTCTCTGGTTATATTTTGCTTGCTTGTTTGTTTTGTCAATTAGGTTCCACTTAAAGTGAGATCATATGGTATTTGTCTTTCACCCCCTGGCTTATTTCACTTAGCATAATGCTCTCCAGTTCCATCCATGCTGTCATAAAGGCTAGGAGCCCCTTCTTTCTTTCTGCTGTGTAGTATTCCATCATGTAAATATACCATAGTTTTTTGGATTCATTCATTTACTGATGGGCACTTAGATTGCTTCCAGCACTTGGCTATTGTAAATTGTGCTGCTATGAACATTGGGTTGTATAGGTTCTTATGGATTGGTGTTTCAGGGTTCTTAGGATGTAATCCCATCAGTGGAATTGCTGGGTCAAAAGGCAATTCCATTTTAAGTTTTGTGAGGAAGTTCCATACTGTTTTTCACAGTGACTGCATCAGTCTGCTTTCCCACCAACAGTGTGCACTAGGTTTCCCTTTTCTCCACATCCTCTCCAACACTTGTTTGTTGGTTTGTTTATGATGGCCATTCTCACTGGTGTGAAGTGTTATCTCATTGTGGTTTTAATTTGCATCTCTCTCATGGCTTGTGATGTTGAGCATCTTTTCATGTGTCTCTGGTCCCTGTGCAGGTTGTCCTTGAAGAAGTGTCTGTTCAGGTCTTTTGCTCAATTTTTAATTGGGTTGTTTGTCTTCCTGGAGTGGACTCATGTGAGTTCTTTGTATATTTTTGAGATCAAACTCTTGCCCGAGGTATCATTGGCAAATATGTTTTCCCACATAGTTGGTCCTCTTTTCATTTTAATGCTGTTTTCTTCAGCTGTGCAGAAGCTTTTTATTTTGATGAGGTCCCATTTGTTTATTCTTTCCTCTATCACTTGCTCTAGGGGATATGTCAGTGAAAATATTGCTAAATGGAATATCTGAGATTTTCTCGCCTATGTTTTGCTCTAGGACTTTTATAGTGTCACAACCTATATGTAAGTCTTTCATCTACCTTGAATTTATTTTGTGTGTGATGTAAGTTGGTGATTGAGTTTCATTTTTTTTTTTGCATGTAGCTGTCCAGTTCTCCCAATACCATTTGTTAAAGAGGCTATTTTTCTCCATTTTATTCTTCTGCCTCCTTTATCAAATGTCAATTGTGCATAGAGACTTGGGTTTATGTCTGGGCTCTCTGTTCTGTTCCATTGGTCTATGTGTCTGTTCTTATGCCAGTACCAGGCTGTTTTGATTACAATGGACTTATAATGCAGTTTGATATCAAGTATTGTGATCCCTCCTACTTTGTTCTTCTTTCTCAAAATTGCTGCTGGTATTTGGGGTCCTTTATGTTTCCACATATGTCTTTGAAATGTTTGTTATATATCTGTGAAATATGTCACTGGTACTTTAATAGGGATTGTGTTGAACCTATAAATTGCTTTGGGTATTATGGACATCTTGATGATGTTAATTCTTCCAATCCATGAACATAGTACATGCTGCCATTTGTTTGTGTCTTCCTTAATTTCTTTTTTTAGTGTTGTGTAGTTTTCTGAGTATAGGTCTTTTATCTCCTTGGTTTGATTTATTCCTAGGTACTTTATTTTTCTTGTTGCTATAGCAAATGGGATTTTATTCCTGATTTCTGTTTCTGATATTTCATCGTTGGTGTGCAAAAATGCCTTTGATTTCTGAATATTGCCTTTGTATCCTGCTGTTTTGCCAAATTCCCTTATTAGGCCAAGTAGTTTTTTTGGTGGAATCTATAGGATTTTCTATGTACACTCTGATGTCATCTGCACACAATGACAGTTTTGGTTCCTCCTTTCCAATTTGGATGCCTTTTATTTCCTTTTCCTGTCTGATCGCTGTGTCTAGGACTTCCAATATTATGTTGAACAGAATTGGTGAAAGTGGACATTCTTGTCTGGTTCTTGATCTTAGTGGAAAAGCTTTTAGTTTTTGCCCGCTGAGTATGATGTTGGTTGTAGGTCTCTCATGTATGGTCTTATTATGTTGAATTATGCTCCCTCTACTCCCACTTTGCTGAGTGTTTTATCATAAATGGGTTCTGCAGTTTATCAAATGCTTTTTTTTTTGGCATCTATTGATATGATGATGTGATTTTTGTCTTTTCTTTTGTTTATGTAATGTATTACATTTACTGATTTGCAAATATTGTACCATCCTTGCATCCCTGGGATGAATCCCACAAAAAAATCATGGTGTATGATCTTTTTAATGTATTGTTGGATGCGGTTTGCCAATATTTTGTTGAGGATTTTGGTGTCTATGTTCATCAGCGATATGGGCCTGAAGTTCTCTTTCTTTGTTGTGTCTTTATCTGGTTTGGGGATTCGGATAATACTGGCATCATAAAAACAGTTTGAGAGGCTCCCCTCTTGTTGAATATTTTGGGATAGTCTGAGAAGGATAGGAGTTAGCTCTTCTTTAAGTGTTTTGTAAAATTCTCCTGTGAAACTGTCTGGTCCAGGGATTTTGTGTTGGGAGGTTTTTTTTTTTTTTTTTTTTTTTTTTTTTTTTTTTTTTTTTTTTTTTTTTTTTTTTTTTTTTTTTTTTTTTTTTTTTTTTTTTTTTAATCACTTCTTCAATTTCAACAGCTGTTACCAGTCTGTTCAGGCTTTCTGCTTCTCCTTGGTTCAGTTTTGGAACATTAAATTTTGCTAGAAATTTGTCCATTTCAGCCAGGTTTTCAAATTTCTTGGCATATAGTTGTTCATAATAATTTTGTACAATCCTGTGTATTTCTCTGATATCAGTTGTAATTTCTCCTCTTTTATTTTAGATTTTATTTATTTAGGTCCTCTCTCTCTCTTTTTTTTTTTGATGAGTCTGCTTAAAGGGTTGTCAATTTTGTTTATCTTTTCAGAGAACCAGCTCCTGATTTTATGAAACCTAAGAATTGTTCTTTTAGTCTTTATGTCATTTAATTCTGTTCTGACCTTGGTTATTTCCTTCCTTCTACTTGCTCTGGGCTGTCTTTGTTGTTGTTCCTTGAGTTCTTGTAGGCATAGGGTTAGGTTGTTTGTTTGAAATGTTTCTATCTTTTCTAGGTAGGCCTGTATCACTATGAACTTCCCTCTCAGGACTGCCTTGACTGTGTCCTGTAAGTTTTGGGTCGTTGTGAGCTCATTTTCATTTGTTCCCAGAAAGTTTTGGATTTCTTCTTTGATCCCATTCTTAACTCATTCATTGTTTAATAGCATGCTATTCATTCTCTATGAATTTGAGTGTTTTAGAGTTTTTTCCTTGAGGTTGGTGTTTAGCTTATGGCCCTGGGGTCTGAGAAAAATTTTCTTGAATTTGTTGAGGCTTGTTTTGTGTCCTATCACGTGGTCTATATTTGAAAATTTTCCATGCGCATTTGATAGTCCATGTGCATATAAAAGTTTTATATCTATATCTACATCTACATATATATCTGTTAAGTCCATTTGATCTAGGGCATTGTCCAGTGCCACAATATCCTTACTGATAATTTGTTCAGAAGACCTATCCATTTTTTACAGTGGGATGTTAAAATCCTCTTGTGTAAATGTGTTGCTGTCTATATATTTCTTGAAGCCCTCCAAGATTTTCCTTATATGTTGAGATGCTCCTATGGTGGGTGCATATATATTTACAATATTTATGTCTTCTTGATGGATTCTTCCCTTGAGTATTATGAAGTGTCCTTCTGGGTCTCCTCTTATGGCCCTTATTTTGAATTCTATTTTGTCTGATATGAGTATTACTACTCCTGTTTTTTCCCCTGTCCATTTGCTTGGAATACTTTTTTCCAACCCTTCACTTTCAGTCTATATAGGTTTTTTCCTGAGGTGGGTCTCTTGCAGGCAGCATATGGGTGGGTCATGTTTTCTTATCTAGTCAGTTACCTTATGTTTTTGAATGGAGCATTTAATCCATTAACATTTAAGGTTATTAATGATAGGTACTTAATTTTTCCCCTTCGTACCTGTGTTCCTCTCTTTCTCACTCTTTTACTTCCTTTTCTTATAGCAGTTCCTTTAGCATATCTTGCAGGGCTGGTTTGGTGGAGGTTTATACATTTCACCTTCCATTTTAATTGAGAGCCTCGCTGGGTAGAGTAATCTTGGTTGCAGGCCTTTGCTTTTCATTGTTTGGAATATTTGTTGCCATTTTCTCCTGGACTGGAGTGTTTCTGTTCAGAAATCAGCTGCTAGCCTTATCAGAGCTCCATTGTATGTTACTTCTTGTTTCTCTCTTGCTGCTTTTAAGATCCTCTCTTTGTCTTTAAAACTTGTCATTTTAATTATGATGTGTCTTGGAATAGGCCTGTCTGGGTTCATCTTGATTAGGGTCCTCTGTGCTTCCTGAACTTCCATGATTTTTTCCCTCTCCAAGTTCAGAATGTTTTCTGTCTTTTTTTTTTTTTCAAACAAGTTTTCTATCCCTTGCTCCCTTTCTTCACTTTCTGGTATTCCTATGATTCAAATGTTGTTGCACTTCATGTTGTCTTGCAGTTTTCTTAAGCTGTCTTCATACTTTTTGAGTCTTTTTTCATGTGTCTGCTCTACCTGGGTATTTTTTTTTCCATCTTGTCTTCCAGCTTGATAATTTGGTCCTCTGCTTAATCCAGCCCGTTTGTAATTCCTTCTAATGTGTTTCTTATTTCAGAAATTGTATTCTTCATTTCTTCCTGGCTTCTGTTTATAGTTTCTATTTCCTTTTTCATGCTGTTGTAGTTCTCACTCAGTTCTTTGCAGTTGTCTGTGAGTTCCTTGAGCATCCTTATAACCATCCTTTTGAATGCTATATCTGATAGTTTGCTTACCTCCATTTCGTTGAGCTCTTTTAGCATAGAGTCTCCCATTCCTTTTACTTGCAGGTTCTTTTCTGTCTCCTCACTTTAAGTGACTCTTTTTTGTTTGTTTGTTTGTTTCTGTGATTCCTGATGCTATTCTTTGCTGGCTGCCTTTGAAGGGTGAACTTCTATAGCAGGAGTTCTGTGGGACTCAGTGGTGTGTTCTCTTTGATCTCCTTGTCTGGATTCTCTAGGGCCCCTCTTTTTTTCCCATTTGAGTAGGCTTTCTGTTACACTTGGGTATTACCCATTGGTGGCTCCTTTGTTGGTGGGTTCTTTTCTCCAGTGGGTTTACTGGTATTCACCACTCCCACCTTATCTTGTATGTGATCTGGGGCAAGGTGAAGGCAGAGTGGATTAAGACAGTGGGATAGTATTCTATGGGATTTGAAGTACCAGCAAGTAGAGAACGTATAGGAGATCCTTTGAAGAAGCACAGCAATAAGCATGCTATTTCACCCAACTAGCTACTTTTTGTAAAGGGTGGAAAAGAGATAAGACTCTTGTTAGGGGGGAAAAAGAATGTGAGCTGACTCCAGAAGGCAGAGCACTTATGCTAGGTTAGATGGTGAGATACAGTGAGAGTAAGGGATAGAAGCTTAGGGTAGTGTGTGAGAGAGTGAAGTTCACCACAATAGTAATAAAGCTCAGGAAAATAGTTAAATGGACCAAGACCAGGGAAGGGCAACATGTGGGGTGGGAACAACAATACTATGAAACTAAATATATGATCTGAATAAAAAGAATAAAAAGTAAAAGACCAAGATTAGTGTGTTATAGGAATATGAGTGACATGAAGGAGGAAACATTAAAATGCAGTATGAAAGGGAGAACAAAGGAAACCAGTCAAACAATGAAATCAAACAAACAAAACAAAGAAACCTACATGGAAGTAAGAGAAATAAAAAAATAAAATAATAATTAAAACTAATAATAATAGCAAAAAAATAAAATGCAAGTCTTGTAGGATAGCAAAGTGAATTTTGTCTCAGTTGTTGGTGTTAGCCTTCTGATATCTCTCCGGGTCTGCCTTTGGTCCTTTCACAGCTCCAGGTCTTATTGTCTTACACTTGGAAAAAAAGAAAAAAAAAATGCCTCCTGCTGACTTTGAACCCACCAAGTGGGTTCTGATGGTCTTCCTGAATGTTGCAGGCAGAGCAGGGCTGGGCTCCACTTTTTTCCCTTTTCTGTGGTTCTGTGTTGGGGGCTTGATCTGGGCTGCAATATTCACAGTTGCCCAGCCTCCAGCCAAAGCCCTCAGAGTGCTGCACCAGCCCCACTGTCCATATGCACCAGGCTTGTGTCTTTAATCCACCTTGTGCCACCCTTTGATTAGTCTGTGAGGTGCAATGAGTGGGAGTAACTCTCACCTCTCCTCCCTCTTTGCTGGTCTCAGCGCTGCTCACTCGCAAAGTTCCTTCACGGTGGTTTAGTTCCCCTATTAAATTAAATCTCTCTGCGGACTGCTGCCCCACTTTGATCAGTTGGTGAGTCGCCCTGATTTGGAGCGTATCACACCCCTCCTCCTCCCTCTTTGCTGGCCTAGCTGCTGCAAGAGAGTTTTTTAAGTAGCGTCTGAGAGCCTTTTATTGAGTTAATTACTCTTGTTTGCACCTGTCTTTCTTAACAAGCTCCTGGTTTTTCACACAGCCCAAGTCTCTGACCAGTCCAGAGACTATCTGGGCCAGGGCCCATCGTGGCCCAACTCTTCTCCCTTCTCCATGTGCCACCCAGCTCTCCAATTTCTCTGGTACTGTCCCAGCCAGTGACTGCAGTCCCAGTGGGAAACACTATCTCTGTGCATCTCCCACTATGTCTTTTTTTCTGTCCAGAGACTTCAAGCATCCAGGTCTCTCCTAGTGTGGAGCTGCCTTCTTTGCTCTGGGAGAAGAGGGAGCCATGAAGTTAAAATCACTGATCCAGCTCTCCCCCAAAGTTCCTGTGGCAGCTGTTGTCCCTGGCGACAGGCACCAGGCCAGGGACCACAGCAGCCTTGGTCCCCGTAAGGTCCCTGGGACCTTACCGTCCCAATGCAATCTCCTTACCGTCTGTTTTATAGTGCCCTCTACAATCTTTGGCTTCCAAACTTCATATCAGCTGGGATTCTGTTGGCTGTTCACTCTGTTCTTCAGAAGATCAGCTAGGTGTCCCAGTTAGGTGCACGAGCAAGTGGGTTCAGCTCCCACCTACCTTGCCGCCATCTTCCAGAGGGTCTCCAGGCCAGGGACCCTCTGGAACCTCCATCTCCCCGGTGAGTCTGTCCCCTCCCCATCTCTCCACCCAGGATCCCAGCTGTGCAGGCTCAGGGTGGGGGCACCATCCAAACTCTCCACACAGCCAACCCCATTCCCAGAGCAGCCAGCACAAGGCCAACCCCAGCCTGGCTGGGAGGGGGCAGCCACATCAAGGGCAGACCCCAGTCCTGTCCTGAGTCTGCCCGGGTCCCCTGGGGCAGCCTGAGGGGCACCCTGGGGTCCAGCATGGAGCAGAGCAGATGCTGAGTGCACCAGCCAGGGTTCCCAGGCTAACAAGAACGAGGGGGCTAGAGCATGAGCTGAAAGTGGGGTGCAGGGTGACAGGTAGGTGTGGGGACAGCTGCTCAGGAGGCACAGCTGTCACTCCTGTGAAGACATGGCCTCCCGCCCTGTCCCCTGATGCCCTCTCTCTGCCCCCTGCACAGGGCCCCCTCCGCAGCCCCAGGACAGCCGGCCCCATCTATGAGGTGAGTGTGGGTGAAGAACGCTCTGTCCTGCAGGTCACAGGGGCCCAGGATCTGCCCCCAGCCCACGCCTTGCTGTGCTTCATGTTCGGGAAACGGCAGCATAACGTGCAAACCGAGGGTGGGGAGAGGGAGGTGCCCGGGGACAGGCACCCCCAGCACAGGCCGGCCCCTGTGCACCTGCGAAACGCTGCGCTTGTTCTGAGGAGGCTGCAGGGCTCAGGGGTCTCTCCTTTCCCTCACAGGACCTGCTGCACCCGAGCACAGACGTGTACGGCCGCGTCAGCCCCAGAGCTGACAAGGCTTCCTAGTTCCTCTGGGTCCTGCTCCTCCAAGGCTGTGGGGAGGGACAGCCTGAGACCCAGACCCTGGGGGGTCAGGAACTGCAGCCTGAGGCAGAGAACCAGCCCTGAGCCTGGAGGATATTCAGGGTCCCTCCTGATTACTGAAGACCCTGATAGGCTGCCTTGATACTGATAGACCAGAGTAAAGGCTCCCATCTTCCAGAAAGTGACAGGGCCAGTGAAGCACTGAGGACCACCTGTGTGATCCAAATAAAGGGGACCTTCCCCTTGTTTGCTCTTTTTCTATGAATAGGAACTTTTCCTTAGGATTTCATTTATTTATTTGTAGAGAGAGGTAGAAGGGAGGCAGTAAGAGAGGGAGAGAAACATAGATGTGTGAGAGAAGCAAGGATCTGCTGCCTCTTGCACGCCCCCAACCTGGGACCTGGCCCGAAACCCAGGCCTGTGCCTTGACCAGGAATCAAACCAGTGACCTTTTGGTTTGCAAGACAATGCCAATTCCATCGAGCCTCATCAGTCAGGGCCTAAAGGGAACTTGTTTAGCAAAATCTCAGCTAAAACTCTGGGTCCTTTCTCTCCAGGGTCACACAAGAAAAACAACTCTAAGTTACCCCACCTCCCTGACTCTGTTTCCTGGATAGAGGACAGGGCCTGGGTGTGGAGATGGGAGGCTTGCTAGAGGAAAGGCAGAGCCCTGGGCAGGATTGATCAGTTGGTTGTAGCGTCATCATCATCTGCCTCAGTTTTGAGTTCAATCTCCAGTCAGGGCACACACAGAAATGAAAACATCGAATTCATGGATGGGTAGAAGAACAAATCAATGCTTCTCTCTCTGTCTTTTCCTCTCTCTCAAGTCTGTGAAAAGAAATAAAAATAAATAGAAGATTAAAATAAAGGAGATGCAGAAATAAGAGTGCTCTGGTGTCCTCACATGGCCCCAGGGACCAGGCCATGGACACCCCCCAGGGTTTGTCCCTTTGCACATGTGCCCTGTGTCTCAGGAGCACCCAATAGGGGTCATCTCATGTTCTCACAAAGGTGAGCAAGGATCCTTCTGTGAGGTCATTGCCTGCATGCACACTTAGGGCATATTCCTCAGTGGAGCCCCTTCTGAGTGTCCAAGTGTCCTGTGTCCCTCCTCCTTCCTCACCTGGACCCTGGTGGCCTCCACAAACAAAGTTGTCCATCCCCAAATCCAGGATCCAGGGAGCTGGGGTCTGTCCATGAGTTTGTGCTTTCACCCAAAGGTCAGCCCTCAGGTCGTCTTCACATCTGGGGGACACAAAGAGAGGCTGTCAGAGTAACCAAGGTGGGGAGGACCCAGGACTCCTGCCCTGAGCAGCCCCTCCTTGGCATGTCCATGACCTCAGTCCCCACTTCCCATCAGTCCCCACTCTCCTACTGCACCTGGACCTCACTGTTTCAGCATCCTTTCCACAACTGAGCGTCCAGGTGTTCCACCAACAAACTCTCACCCAGGCTCCCACGGAGATGGGACAAAGCATCTCCTCCTGCACCTGGACCCCTCCTCTCACACTCACCTCATCTGCAGCCCCCTCTGCACACCTGGGCCTGCAGTTCTCAGTCCTTCCCTGAGGGCCCAGGATGGGTGCTGTTCCCATGAAGGTCCACTCAGGTCAGGGGGCCCACATTCACACAAACAAAGCTGGTCCTACACCGAGACCCAGAATCACACTCAGGAGGACGTTCCTGTTGCCCGAGCATCATCTGTCATGAGATGAGACAGAGTAACAAACCATCACAGGTTCACATCACAATGGAGCTCTGACTCCCTCCCTGTCCCAATGCACATGAGCTTGGGTTAGACAAGGCGTCGCCTCCTGCAGGTTTCCTGCAGCTGCTGCAGCCAATCACCACACACGTAGCTGAGTCACAGGGCACAAGTCACAGTGTCTACATGGCTGGTTCCTTCTGGAGGTCCTTCCTGGTGTCATTGCCTCTTCAAGTTTTTAGAGGCACCTGTATCCCATGGCTTGTGGCCCCTCCTCTATCATAAAAGTTGACAGTGCAGCATCTTAAAATCTCTGAGCTCTGTTTCTCTCCTTACATCTCCTTCTGGGTCTCTACCTCTCCTGCCTCCCCTGTCCCTTATAAGGACAGGATCCTTGTGAACATAATCATAATGGGTCCAATGATGAACCACCTTAACTTCAAATCACATCATTTTTCATCTGTAACTTCCCCTTATCAGGCAACAGGTTAACAGATTCCAGGGACAAGGATGTGGACTTTAGGGGCCCTTGTTCTGTCTACCACCCCTCTCCAGGCCAAGTTCATCATCTTCTTTCCCCATGAACTGACTGTGTGCAGCCTGGACTTGGTCCTGCTGACTCTTAGGTCAGTTCATGCAGTGACACCCACAACACCCTCCTGCATCCAAGGGAGGGAGACAGCGGCCCTTCCACAGGCCCAGCAGCCCCCTCCACCTCCTCCTGTTAGTAAAGCTCCTTGTAAACAATGAAAACAAAGCAGACACAGCTCCCAACTCCCAGAGCACAAGCCCTAGTTGCTGGTCATCAGCACCATAGATGGGATCTCAGGATGCTGGTCCCTGGGGCTGCATTGGGGTGGACACCATGAGAAGGGACTGTGGGAAGCCCACTTATTCCTATTCCACATGAGAAAGACACAATGAGGGGGATATTATTATCAGGAAAACCCAATTCTCCAATTTATGAATTGTGACCTCATTGCCCATGGCTGGACGTTATTTGTTGGCACTGTCCACACATGGAGGACTGTGGCACCCAGAGGGTGGCCTCTCAGAGACCATGCTCCAGCCCCAAGTAATCTGCCTGCCCCTGAGGGTCAGGCCACTGTCTTGCCTATAGCACACAAGGGAAGTTCCTGGAAGAGTCTACATATGCTCCCACCACACTAGGTGCTGCCCTTCTCACTCCCTCTCCATTATCATTCACTAGTCTCTCCTATGACTGATGAAATGCCTGGTTCCTTGCTCCAACTCAGGGATCACACCAGGCTTGTCTCTGGTGTCCCCAGGCCAAGTCCAAGGATGACACAGAAGAAATGCTCAAGGAATGCTCACAGGGACAGAAACAAATCAATCAAGCAGAAACAGAAGTCCAGACAGACAGGACACTGGAAGACACACAGACACTGGCACCATTGAGGGTTCTCCTGTGCACCTGGGCTCTGGACCCTCAGGAGGTCAGGAGGACAGGCGTGCATAGGTGTGAGGGATGAGCTCCTTCAGGGCCAGGACACTGACCACACCCACCCGCACCTGTCAGCTGTGAGCAGCTCCACTCCCCACCATGGGCTCTCCTGGCACCACCTGCTCTTCTCACACAGGGTCCTGACCAGGCCCAGAACCCCTGACCCAGATCCAAGGTCATGTCAGCACCAGGCAGGACTGAGCCCCTGACTGCAGAGGGACTCAGGACGAGTGTCCCATAGCCCAGCTGACCCACCCTCAGGTCCTCTCCTCCCAGGACACACAGAGTCACACTTCACACCTCCAGGGACTAGTCCTGCTGGGACCCCCAGGTCCTGATGTCTGTCCCTGGAAGTTGTGACCAGGCTAGATAGAGCCCCAGGGAGATAAGAGGGGCTCCCTCTCCCCAGTCCTCACCCACTTGACCCCTTCTCACCCCAGTGTCATCTCTGTGACCTTCCTGCTGAGAGGAAACCCAGTGTCCCCAGAGAATTAGAGAACATGGGGAAGACCTGGTTCCCAGCTGGGTTTCTGTGTCACAAACGGATATAATCACTTGGTTTTTGGGACCCTGGGGGTCTCTGTTTCATGCTGAGAGACTCAAAGCCAGGACACAGCAGAGCCGATGCTGGGGTAGGTGGATGTCATCCTCTCAGGGGAAGGGTCCCCATCAACCTTGCCAACAAAAGTGCAACCCAGGCCAGTGTGATCAGTGTCCCCTAAGAGCTTGTTAGAGACAGAGCCCCTGGTTCCCCCACCTGCTCAGCCAGATTCTGCATTTCAGCAGGACCTGCAGACCCTGCTGTTCACAGGAGGGGGCTGCCCCATCCCCACATCACATGGGGGTCGCCCCCTGGACAGCCCTCCACAGTGGCTGAGCCACTGCTGAAGCAGCATTTCTAAGGTGTCACCTGGATATCACATTCTGTATAAAGTTTCACAGGTGATTCCTATGCATAGTGGGTCCCTGTGACCAGAATTTCTGATGTAGCCCCTGCCTCATGCCCTAAAGCAAAAGACAAATGTGAACCAGAGGAGGCTTTCCAGGGGTCTCTGTGCACTTGACAAGGAGCTGGGGGGAGCACCCTGGACCAAGACACCTCAGACTTGTGCTTTTCCAAACACAGCGTGTGTGTGTGTGTGTGTGTGTGTGTGTGTGTGTGCGTGCACATGCACAGAAGCCTCAGAAATTTGCAGGAAACAGAAATGTAGACCCAACATAAACAGGAAGGAAGGGACAGCAGTGGCAGGACTGAGGGGAGGGAGGGAGAGGGTACTTGTCACAGACCTTGCCCCTGGTTTACCTGACCAGCTGGGTGCTCCTGCCCCTAGAGGATCAACATGCAGGGAGGAGGGACATTAGCTCTAACCCATCTAAACAGAGGGGTCCGTGAGCATTTCTGGAATCTAAGCTCCTCTCACAGAGGGAGGGACAGAGCAGGCAGCAGACACCATGGAGTCCCCTTCAACCCCTGCCCACAGAGGGTCCTGCTGGCTGGTAAGGAGGACATCATCCCTCAGGATGGATAGGAGGATGGGGACAAAAACTGACTGGGTCTCCCGGGGAGGACAGCGCTCTGAAGGGGACAGAGGGCTTCTGTTTGGACTTGAAGGAAGAGGACAGGGGAGCAGAGGGGAATGGGGAAGGGGCTCAGCAACAGGAAAATCTCATGACCTGGAAGTGTGAGGAGCAGGAAAACCTTGACTACAGTAAGTTTCACATGTTATTCAAACTGAGCAATAATTTCTGAAAACTGATGATAATAATAATAATTTGTGTCAGTGTGACACCAGAAAAACTTAACCAGAGACAGTAAACTTTTTTCTCACCACCAAACACAAATGGGAAAATACACCCCAGGAGGTGCAGGATCCTGGGATCACTCACTCATTCCCCCACAGGTGCCTGTAGCCTGTCGGAGGCACTGGGGTACAACAGGGTCAGACAAGCCCCTGCCTGCATGGAGCTCTCATTCTGTGGGGGAAGAGACAGAAAAGAAAAGATCTGGATGTGGTGTCAGGTACCCATAGGTGCCACCAAAGCCAAAGAGCCAGGACAGGACAGAAGGTGAAGACACAGGATCTCTAGAAAAGGTGGCCAAGAGAGAAGTCTTTCCAGGATACCCCTTAGTGTCAGCAGGGGTCTGAGGGCAGTGAGGGGGGGAGCTGGACAAACATCTGGGGAAAAGTATTTAAAAGAGAAGAAATAACAGGTTAAGAGGTGCTGAAGTAATGGTGGCCATGCTGCTGACCTTGACCATGGGAGACGCACACCCCCAAATATGCACACACAAACAGACACCCCCCCCCCCAAGGATGAGATATGAACAGATTTGCTCAGGACCCAGGGCCTCATCACAACATAAAGATCCAAATAATGATCGACGTTTCTTCCCTCCTAGTCTCACTTAATCTTCTGAAACCCACCCCCATTGCCCAACTCACTATTGAATCAATGCTGCCCAATGTTGCTGAAGAGGAGGGTGTGCTTCTCCTTGTCCACAGTCTGAGAATCTTGCAGATAGTGCCTGGTAGAGGGGAAAGTGTGTGTGACAACCATTCTATTTTATGATGTATAATAGACACTCAAGAAATTACATCCGGCCTGCATACAGTCATTGAGAGAAAATATACTCCAATGGATCCCTGCTGTTACAGAAGGTCACCACGGAGGACACAGGAAACTACACCATAACAGCCAAAAAAAAAGTTTTCAGAGTGAATAAGGAACTGGACAGCTCCATCTGTACCGTGAGTGATTGCTTTCTGACCTCTGGGTGTCGGTTGGGATGACTTCTACTTCACACACAGGATTGACAGCCCTGGATTCTGCTCCCATCCCCCTCTGCTTCACATCCCAGGCTGGGGTTGGGCTTTTAGTGCAGGACACACACAGTGGAGACAAACTTCCTAAGATCAGAGTTCCCCTCCCAGAGTTGACCCCTGCCGACATTCACCGCAGAGAAAAGAACCGGTCTGATGGGAGTAATTCTGAAGACGAGCATCAGACTCAGTCCAGCCCCAACAAACCATGAGCAGCTGATCCGAGTCACTTGAGGTCTGTCTGCAACCACAGCCCCTTCCCTTCTCCACCCCAGGGGCCTTAATAGGTATTTATGGATCCCCAGACCAACCACTGGCTCAGATCCTTTCTTCTTAGGTGTCATCAGCTCAGAGGGAGAGATTCTGGTCTGGGGAGTGAAAGGAAATGGAGAATTAGTCTGTTTTTACTCCAGAACCAAAGTACCTACAGTGACAACCAGAATCAGTGCTGGGAACACCCCAGTTTCCCCCTCAGGCGGCCGATCCACACCTCCCTGCCCTGGACTGAAATCCCTTCTTTGCTTCCTGATGTGTTGGTGTCACGCCCACTGGATATGAAGGGAAGGACTTTGCCTCTCACTCCTCACTCCACACCTGCAACCAGCTCAGGGACCAGCACTCAATGGCTTTTTCATGTAAGAGAGAAGGATGGAATAGTGAATGAATGATCCAAAATTTCTTCACAGACTGGAAACTAAATTCAGAGTCTTGGAATTCTGGCAACATGTGACAGGATGCAGTTCTTCCAGAGCTGAGACCCATGTTTCAGATCCTTTGCTGCTCACTAGAGAAATGGCCCTTCCTGCAATTGAAGAGCAGCTCGATTCAAACTAAGATGACTTTCCCAGAGGGAAAAAAAGTAAAGAACACTCATTAACTTCCGTTCAAGACAGCAGTGTAGGTAGACATGGCTTGTCCCTTCACACAGCCACATCAAAATTACAACTAAAATATACAACAATCATCACTCAGAACAATCAGAAATCGAGTTCAATGGAAGCCTGACAACTATGGAATTAAACCACATCTGTCCAGACTAGCAGGCGGGATACAGATGCGGAAAGGGCTGGTCCTACACTCACATGTGGTGGATAAAAATTCAGGACAACTATCTTGGGAACAAGAAGTCCCAGCCCCACACCAGGCCCTCCAGCACAAAGTTTCAGTGCCAGGAAGATAAGTCCTAACAACTTCTGACTGCAAAAACCAGCAGGGATTGAGTTTGTGGAAGAAAATTCTGGAGCCCCAAGCAATTCCTCTTAAAGAACCCATATGCAGACTCACCTAGTCAGACTCACTCTCTCTGAGCTCCAGCACCAGAGTAGCAGCTTAAAAGGCAGCAGTGGCATAAGGGGAGAAACTGAAGTGACTGGCATCAAGGTGAGCAGAGACCATTGTCCCTTACTAAGCCCTCCTTCCACAGAGCTGGTGAGCTGGTGCCCTATCTGAGACTCCATAATCTGCCTAACACTGTTTGACCTGACTTGGAGATTTCTAGAGACTCTGCCCCACTCAGTTTACAGGCCCACCCAAGCAGCTTTTCCATGTGAATGGCTGGTCTTGGCTCAGGCTTCACAATTTCCTAAATCCTATCAAACAAGCAACAGCTGCCTTTAGTGAGCCCCAGGCTTGGCACTAGCAGCAGCCAGTGAAGATTCACAGCTTGGCTTCACCTGGGAATCTCCAAGCCCAGCACAACTAGCAGTCATCTCAGATTGCTTTATACCTCCAGCAGGGTGGTCCCAGGCAAAACACAGGTTGGGGCTGACCTTGGCTTGCACCATCTGGGAAACCCCAGGGCCAGCACACCCACTAGATAGCTATAGACCATGTCAGAGCACCACTACCCTGCCCCTGCACAACTGATCCTCCACAGAGGACAGAGGTGGGTGGTCAGTGGTCACAGCTAGTCCTTGCAGCTGACTGGACTGGGTGAATCCTTCCCATTTATCTGCCAACAACAACTAAGGATCCACTACAAGAGGAGGGTGTACTCAGCCTAAACAAAGGGTGCACCTTGAGTACCCAGCCTGGATGACAAGGGAGGCTGTGCCACTGAACCCTACAGGACACCTACTACATGAAGCTACAATACCAAGATACAGAGTCAAAGCAACTCTACCTAATACATAGAAACAAACACAGGGAGGCCTCCAAAATGAGGAGACAAAGAAACATGGTCCAAATGAAAGAACAGATCAAAACTCCAGAAAAAGGACTAAATGAAATGGACAAAAGCAATCTAGCAGATGCAGAGTTCAAAACACTGGTTATAAGGATACATTGGCTCAAGGAACTTAGGACCTCAGCAGCACAGAAAAGACCCAGTCAGAAACAAAGGAAATAAACAACAATTTACAGGGGAACAACAGTAAAGTGAATGAAACCAAGACCAAATCCATGATTTGGAACATAAGGAACAAAAAACAACCAATCAGAACAAGATGAAAAAGAATTTTAAAAAATGAGGATAGTATAAGCAGCCTCTAGGACAGTTTTAAGAGGTCCAACACTCACATCATAGAGGTGTCAGAAGAAGAGAAAGAGCAAGAAAATGGAAATCTATTTGAAAAAAATAGTGAAAGAAAACTTCCCTGATTTGGTGAAGGGACTAGACATGCAGTCCAGGAAGCACAGACAGTTAGTCACAAATAAGATGGATGTAAAGAGGCCCACTCCAAGTGACAGCATAATTAAAGTGCCAAAGTTTAAAGATAAAGAGAGAATAGTAAAAGCAGCAAGAGGAAAGAAGTTAGTTACCTACAGGGGAGTTCCCATAACTGTCAGCTGATTTCTCAAAAGAAACTTTGCAGGTTAGAAGGGATTAGCAAGAAATATTCAAAATGAGAACCAAAATTAAGGACAACAAAAATTTAAAACCAAAAAACCCCAACCAGAACAGATAGAAAAATTGAATTGTACGGAAGTCCTACAGTGATTTACCCAGACCGGTAAGAGGGGCAGAGTTGGTAAGAGGGGTGGAGTTGGCGGCTGGCGAAGAGGGATTGCGGCAGGAAAAAGCAGTGACACACCCCAGGCACACAGATGATGGTTACCTAGCATGGAGGGGCAACAAGCAGACCCAGTGAGACGCACAAGGTGGCTGACCATGGTCACACATCCGCGCACAGATAAACCAGGCAAAAATGGACAGCGAGACAGATTGCGCAACCCAGGGCCCCAGTGCTGGGAAATAAAACCTAAAAGCACCGACTGAAAACACTTGTGGGGGTTGAAGTGCTGGGAGAGACTCCCATCCTCACAGAGGGGACTGAAATCTCAGAGAGAGCGGAGCAAGCCCCATTGTTCCTTCTCTGACACCACCCCCACATACAGCATCATAACTCTGCCGCTGGGTTGCCCCACCCTGGTGAACACCTAAGGCTCCGCCCCTCATACGTAACAGGCACAACCAGACCAAAAGAAAAAAGAAAAAAAAAAGGCTCAAATGAAAGAACAAATCAAACCACCAGAGCCAATACTTTTAAGCAACCAAGAGATCGCCAACCTATCAGATGCACAGTTCAAAACACTGGTGATCAGGATGCTCACAGACTTGGTTAATTTTGGTCTCAACTTAGATGAACAAATGAAGGCTACAATAAATGAAATGAAGGAAAATGCACAGGGAACCAATAGTGGTGGGAAGGAAAATGGGACTCAAATCAACAGTGTGGACCAGTAGGAAGAAATAAACAACCAAACAGAAAATAATGAAGAGGAGAGAGAAGATGGCGGCATGGTAAAAGGACGTACATCTCTTTGCCTCCCCCATACAGGTCTTAAACCAGGACATTTTTCAATGCAGCACAGCAAACAGACACTAGAAACACAGCATATTTGAAAACAGATCATCGAAAAATTGCAGTGGACGTTGAAAAACCGGACGGTAAGGAGAGTACTCCGGCGGTGCGGAGACCAGGGCGGGGGCTGAGAAACCGGGCCAAGGCTGGCCGTAAGACTCAGGGGAGGGAGCTGGAGCATCCGCTCCCTGAACAGCCAAGCAGGGACCCGCCACGCCAGCATAAACCTGGTCACTTGAAATCTCACAGACAGGGTTAAGATCTCATAGCCCCGGGAGGACTGCACGCGGGAGCTGGAGCGCACACCTTTGTCTGCGCCGACGCGACATTGTAAACAGCTGCTAGGGGATCGGTGCATCAGCGCGCCCAGGGAGACCCGGCGCGACAGGGCGCGCAGTCGCTGGGCACCATAGGGGTTGAACAGTGTTCGTGGGACAGTTGGAACCTGTGCAAGGAAGACTCAGGGAACATCGGGACTTGTGGGCGCGCGACCACAGTTCGCGCCTGGGTCCCTGGGCAGAGAATCTAGGGACAGCTCTGAGGACAGTAGGCCAGAGAAAACTGAATGCTGAACAAGGGGAAAAAAAACCAATACAGTCACCCCTCGGCCACTACAGTCTTCAAGACCAGAAAAATCAGCTTGGCAAGATTGATAACAGCAAGAATTAGCGGTTTTGGTGTTTTTCGGTTTTTTAATTTTTTTGTGGGTTTTTTTTCTCTTTTTCTCTTTTTCACTATTTTGATCTCTTTTACCCCTCAACTCCTTTTGGCTTCTCAATACTTCTTTCTTGTTTTACTCCTTCATCCTTTCTTCCCAAGCTTACCACTCCTTCCTGTCTTTTTTCTCTTTTTCATTCTACTTTTCTTTATTCTCTTTTCACTTTTTTATTTCCTTTTCCTTCTTTTCTTTCTTTCCTTTCCTTCACTTTTCTCTTTTTTAAACACATATAAGTGAGACAAAAACAAAACAAAACAAAACAAAAAAAACCCCCCTGGAACTGTGGAAAGACCAGAGTTGGCCCCAAAGAAGAGGCATTTCAACAGCTGAGACACTGGAAACAGTGAACACCAGGATACCTGAAGGAGATAACACCATTGAATTTCACAGGCATTCTAACACAGAGTTCACACCATAAACCCAGGGAACCAGAACAAACAAATTTAAGAAGCTGAGGCTAACAAGAAGAGTCTCACAAACAATGGGAAGACAAAGAAACAACCCCCAAATGAAAGAAAAGGAGGAGGCCCCAGAAAGAATGCTAAATGAAATAGAGGCAGCTCAACTATCTGATTTTGAGTTCAAAGCAATGGTGGTCAGGAAGCTCCATGAGCTCTCAATGAGCTACCAAAAACTACAAGGAAGCTACGATGAGCTCACTGCAAACTATATCAACATGAATAAGGAAATAGAAACCATCAACAAGAGCCAAGAGGAAATGAAAAATACAATTTCTGAACTGAAGAACACAGTGGAAGGAATGAAAAGCAGAATCGATGAAGCAGAAGATCAGATCAGCGAGTTGGAGGACAAAGTAGAAAAAATCAGCCAGAAGGAGCAAGAAAAGGAAAAGAGGCTTAGAAAGAATGAAGAAGGATTAAGAGAAATGCAAGACAGTATGAAGTGTAATAATATCCGTATAATAGGGATACCAGAGGTAGAAGAAGAAAAGCAAGGAATAGAAAACCTATTTGAAAAAGTAATGATGGGAAACGTCCCTAATTTGATGAGAGAAAAAGTCACACAAATCCAGGAAACACAGAGAGTCCCAATCAAGAGGAACCTAAACAGGCCCACTTCAAGACACATCATAATTAAAATGACAAAATTCCAAGACAAAGAGAGAATCTTAAAGGCAGCAAGGGAGAAAAAGGAAGTAACATACAAGGGAGCCCCAATTAGGTTAGCATCCGACTTCTCAGTGGAAACACTCCAAGCCAGAAGAGAATGGCAAGAGATATTCCAAGTAATGAGAACCAAAGGCCTGCAACCAAGACTACTT
>PVKU01014686.1:0-21782 GCA_004027475.1 Anoura caudifer | reverse complement strand
CTGCTTTCCATAGTGGCTGTACCAGTCTGCAGTCCCACCAACAGTGTACTAGGGTCCCCTTTTCTCCACAACCTCTCCAACACTTGTTGTTTGTTGTTTTGTTTATGATGGCCATTCTGACTGGTGTGAGGTGGTATCTCATTGTGGTTTTAATTTGCATCTCTCTGATAGCTAGCTTAAAATTCTTCATTAAATATTCTCATGAGCAGACAACTGTACTTGAACAACAATAAAATAATTTTAAAAACGAGGTTCATGTCTCCCACATAAGGTCCTCTACTAGTTTCTCTGGTTTCCTACAACACTGTGTCTATTATCACCTCTTACACACTGCAAAACCCTTGATTTACTTGTCTCTATCTGGGTTGGCCAAAAAGTTCGTTCACTTTTTAAGTAAAAATAAAAGAAACTTTTTAAAATTTTCACCAATAACTTTATTGAACAATGTATTTGCTGTTTTGTTTTACTACCCTCTGCCATCTTTCAGGCAACTTCACAATTCCATCTTCCCAAAATGTTTTTATCTTTTTGAGTAAAGCACTCTTCCAGGAACCTTTTGCAGTATTCCATTAAAAGAAATTTTTTCCATTAAAAGAATTTTGCAAAGACTGAAATAAATGGAAATCCAAAGGTGCAATATCTGGTGAATATGGTAGATGAATCAGAACTTCCCAGCCAAGCTGTAACAGTTTTTGCCTGGTCATCAAAAAAGCATGCGGTCTTGCATTATCCTGATGGAAGATTGTGCATTTTCTATTGACTAATTCCGGATGCTATTTGTCAAGTACTGCTTTCAGTTGGTTTAATTGGGAGCAGTACTTGTTGGAATTAATCGTTTTGTTTTCCAGAATGAGCCCATAATAGGGGATTCCTTTCCAATCCCACCATATACACACATCACCTTCTTTGGATAAAGACTGGCATTTGGTGTGGTTGGTGGTGGTTTATTTTGCTGGCCCAAGAATCTCTTCCATTCCATATTACAGTGAAGTATCCACTTTTCATTGCCTGTTGCACTTTGTTTTAAAAATGGAATGTTTTCCTTACATTTAAGTAGAAAATCACATGTGGAAATATGATCAAGAAGGTATTTTTTGTTTATGTGGAACCCAAACATCAAAGCAATTAACATAATCAATCTGGTGCAAATGATTTTCAACACTTGATTTAGCTATTTTGAATATATTGGCTATCTCCTGCATGGTATAAGGTTGACTGTTCTCAACTGATGTCTCAATTTGATCACTATCAACTTCAACTAGTCTACCCAATGGAGCATTGCTCAGCGAGAAATCTGCAGCACGGAACTTCGCAAACCACTGTTTGACAACACTCCAAACATTACACAAATCTCTTTTTTGTCTTTCAGTTGTGTTTTTACCTTTCTTGAAATAATAAAGCATAATATGCCAAAAATGTTGCATATTTTCTTCTGTCTGCAATTTATGAATGTCTGCACAAAAATTCACCAATTTTGGTAAGATTGTAAAAAATATTTTATTGTTAATTTTATTTCACAGTATTAAGAAGCCCTATGAGAAAAGGACTGTTATCCCCATTTTACAGGTGAGAGCACTAAAGTACAATTGATTTTATATTCCAAGCTCCTAGTACATTACTTGGTAGATAGAAGTGAGTCAATAAATGAGCGATTTAAGTTCTCTGCCATATCCAAGAGAGAACAAAGCTTTCTTCCTGTAGATGTCTACACTTTTATGTGGATACCATCTGCAGGTGTCCTGATTCTCCATCCAATTATGAATAAAGGTAACCTCCATTACCATGTAACCTCCAATTAAGGACAGAATAACTCCTGCCCATCATGGGTTTAATGCCAATTTGCATTTTACAATTCCTCCTTCTAAAATCCACTTAGTATATTATGATCCCAAAACTGTTTCTGGTAGACTATATTTATGTATTTGATTTTTTCCAGAGAAATACAGTTTGAAATTGTAAAACTAATTTGCACATTAGCATAACCTAGTGTACAGTGTTCTCTCTACACAACTGTACGGTGTTCGCTATTATATCTGACTGTTAAAAGAACCCTGCTTATTTGTAGTAATAACTGCAATCCAGGGCCATCTATTTAATGCCTACCAATTATGCTTCTTCTTCCCTGTATCTTTTCCCCCATTCCTCCCTTCCCCCTCCCCACTGAAAACCCTCCATGTGATATCCATTTCTCTGATTCTGTTCCTGTTCTAGTTGTTTGCTTACCTTTTGTTTTCATTGTTTTTCTTTCCCTTATTTTTTTAGGTTCATTTGTTGATAGTTGTGAGTTTTTTGGCATTTTACTGTTTATATTTTTTTATCTTCTTTTTCTTAGATAAGTCCCTTTAACATTGCATATAATAAGGGCTTGGTGATGATGAACTCCTTCAACTTGACCTTATCTGAGAAGCACTTTATCTGCCCTTCCATTCTAAATGACAGCTTCACTGGATAGAGCAATCTTGGATGTAGGTCCTTGCCTTTCAAGACTTGGAATACTTCTTTCCAGCGCCTTCTTGCCTGCAAGGTCTCTTTTGAGAAGTCACCTGATAGCCTTATAGGCACTCCTTTGTAGGTAACTCTTTTCTTTCCTCTTGCTACTTTTAAGGTGCTCCCTTTGTCTTTAATCTTGGGTGACTTAATGATGATGTACCTTGATGTATTCCTCTTTGGGACTCTCTGGGATTCCTGGACTTCCTGGTGCCTATTTCCTTTGCCAGATTGGGGAAGATTTCCTTCATTATTTGTTCAAATAAGTTTTCAATTTCTTGCTGTAGTTTTTCTCCTTCTGGCACCCCTTTAATTTGGATATTGGAACGTTTCAAGTTGTCAGAAAGGTTCAAAAGTCTCCCTTCATTTTTTTGAATTCTTGTTTCTTCATTCTGTTCTGGTTGAATGTTTATTTCTCCCTTTTCTTCCAAATTGTTGATTTGAATCCTTGTTTCCTTCCTGTCCCTGTTGGTTCCCTGAATATTTTGCTTTATTTCATTTTGGGTATCTTTCATTTGTTATTTCATTTTTCAACCAAACTCCATCAGTTCTGTGAGCATTTTGATTACCAGGGCTTTAAATTCCCTATCAGATAGGTTGGCTGTCTCCTCATCTTTCTGAGGTTTTGCTGTGTTCTTTCATTGGGGCCATATTTCTTTGTCTTGGCACAGCAGATAGGTTGTAAGGGGGCGGGGCCCTAGGTATTCACCTGGGCAAGGCAACCCTCCTTGCTACTGCTGTACTGCCTGTGGGGGAGGGGCCAGAAAGGGAACAGTGCAGCTCACCTGCTCATCTCTAGTGCACTTTCCGATGGACTCTCATGTGAGACTGGGAGTTTCTCCCATTGTGGCAACCGCCATATTCCACAGTCAACTCTGAGTCTCAGTTTCTCCTTAAGTCAGTCTGACCTACACAGCTCCCCTCCTCAAAGCGGTATTTCTCTTTCCGCTGCCTTACCAGTCTGGTTGTTCTGTTTGACTGTTTCTTTAATTTCATGGTTGTTGGAGTTCCATGCAGTTTGATTTGCTGGCACTTCTGGTTGTTTATTGATTGGTTATTATCCTCCTTTTTGTTGTGCAAAGAAGCAAAGGGTTTCTACTTATGCCTCCATCTTGGCTGGTACTCCAGAATCTTACATTTATTTTTTATTTAAGTATAGTGGGTATACAGTCTTATACTGGCTATATTAGTTTCAGGTATACAATATAGTGATTAAACATTTTTATACTTTACCATGTACTCTTTCCACAAACTCTAGTAATCAACTGTCACAGTGTAAACTAATCACAATATTTTTTAATTTTTTATTTTAAATTATAGTTTACATTCAATATTATTTTTTATCAGTTTCAGATTTACAGCAAATTAGTTAGAAAATCATTTACTTTACAGAGTAGTCATCCTGCTGCTTCAGGTACCCACCTGGCCTCATCCATACATATCTCAATATTATTGACTGTATAATCATAATATTATTGATTATAATCCTTTTCCCTTTATCACCTATCTCTCCAGCCCCTCACTTCTAGGACCCATCTCGTTGGTGTCTATTCCTATGAGTCTATTTTTGTATTATCTGTTTGTTTGTTTTGGGTTGTTTTACATTTTCCAAAGAAGACATACAGCTGGCCAAAAGACATACAAAAAGATGCTCAACATCACTAATCATCAAGTAAATATAAATCAAAATCTCAGTGAGATAACATCTCATACCATCTCATACTCAGTGAGATAACATCTCATACCAGTCATCTCATTTTGATAATAATGGTTATTATCAAAAAGTCAACAAATAACATGTGTTGACGAGTATGTGGCAAAAAGGAAACCCCATGCGCTGTGGGTGGGACTGCAAACTGGTAGAGCCCCTATGGAAAACAGTATGGTGATACCTTAAAAAACTAAATATAGCCCTGGCTGGTGTGGCTCAGTGGATTGAGCACCAGACCATGAAGCAAAGGGTTGCTGGTTCGATTCCCAGTCTAGGGCACATGCCTGGGTTTCAGGCCAGGTCCCCAGTAGGGGGCATGTGAGAGGCAACTACACATTGATGTTTCTCTCCCTCTCTTTCCCTCTCCCTAAAAATAAATAAATAAAATTAAAAAAACTAAATATAGGTCCACTGTATGGCCCAGCAATCCCACCTTTAGATATTTGAGGTATTTATACAAAAATATAACATGAATTCAAAGAGATATATTCACACCTGTGTTCATCACAGCATTATTTACAATAGCCATGATATGGAAGCAATCGAGGTGTCCGTCAATAGATGAATGGATGAAAAATGTGGTGCATATATATAATGAAATATTACATAGCAATAAGAAACAATGAAATCTTGCCATTTGTGACAGCATGGATGGATCTAGAGGGTATTATGCTAAATGAAATAAGTCAGGTAAAAAACAACAGTTGTGATTTTTAAGTTATGTATATGACATTCTATTTCTTTTATTTTGAAAGGTATTTAATTTATGAAACTTGGCTACAAACAGAGCAATCTATTTCATAAGAGAAATTTTTCAGCTTTGAGGACAACTCAATAGCTCTCAGATAATACACTTCTACAGAGAATAATGAAAAAGTTACCACTTTCTAAAGACATAAATTGATAGGATGATAGAAAAAGAATGATATTACTATACATTAACATTTTCAAAGAGAGAATATTTCCTGCATGCATTTTAGCTGTATGCAATTGTTTTAGGGGTGACAAACCACACAGAATGTTCTATTAAAAAGTGTCATTGCTCAAGAAGAAGAAATAAAAAGCATTCAAATTGGAAAGGATGTCTTTTCCTTTAAACTGTCATTATTTTATTTCACACTAATTATTGACAGTAAACTATCATTATTTGCAGATGATATGATACTATATATAGAAAACCCTAAAGAGTTCACCAAAAACTACTAGAACTGATATATGAATTTGATAAAGTAGCAGGATACAAATTACTATAATATTCACAAGTTGGTGACATTTTTATACACCAGTAATGAACTATCACAAAGATGAATTAAGGGAACTTTCACAAGAAGAAATTTTTTTGCAACAGAAAAATACGATACCTAGGAATAAATTTAACCAAGAACATAAAAGACCTGTACTCAGAAAATTATAGGATGCTGAAGAAATAAATTGAGGAAGATACAAATAAGTGGAAGCATATACCATGCTCCTGATTAGAAGGAATTAACATCACTAAAATATCCATACTATAAATTTAATGTAATTCCAATTAAAATACCAATGTCATATCTTATAGATCTACATCCAAGATTGCTCTATCCAGCAAAGCTCTCATTTAGAATGGAAGGGCAGATAAAGTGCTTCCCAGATAAGGTCAAGTTAAAGGAGTTCATCATCACCAAGCCCTTATTATATGCAATGTTAAAGAGACTTATCTAAGAAAAAGAAGATAAAAAATATGAACAATCAAATGTCAACAAACTCACAACTATCAACAACCAAACACAAAAACAAAAATGAACTAAGCAAACAACTAGAACAAGAACAGAATCACAGAAATGGATATCACATGGAGGGTTATTAGCAGGAAGGGGGAGGGAGGAGAACAGGAGAAAAGGTACAGGGAATAAAAAGCACAAATGGTCTATAAAGTAGACAGAGGGAGGTTAAGAATAGTATAGGAAATGTAGAAGCCAAAGAAACTTATATGTATGACCCATGGACATAAACTAAATGTGGGGAATGCTGGTGGGAGACGGAGGGGAATAAAGGGAGGAAAATGGAACAACTAAATATCTGAAAAATATTTTTTTAAAAAAGAAAAAAATACCAATGTCATATCTTAGGGATCTAGAATGATTATTCCAAAAATTTATATGAAACCACAAAAGACCCTAAATAGACTCAGTAATCTTGAGGAAGAAAAATAAAGTTGGAGGTATCATACTACCTGATATCAAACCATACTACAAGGCTATAGTAATCAAAACAGCATGGTACTGGCATAAGAACAGGCATATATATAAATGGAACAAAATAGAGAGCCCAGAAATATACCTGTGCCTTCATGGTCAATTAATATTTGACAAAGGAGGCAAGAACTTACAATAAGGTAAAGATAGTGTGTTCAATAAATGATATTGGAAAAATTGGACAGAGAATGGCAAAAAATCAAACTAGACCACCAACTTACACCATACACAAGAATAAACTCAAAATGAATTAAAGACTTAAATGTGAGTTACAAAACCATAAAAATCCTAGAAGAAAACATAGGCACTAGAATCTCAGACATTTCTCAGAGCAATGTATTTGCTGGTATATATCTTTGGGCAAGGGAAACAAAAGAAAAAATGAACAAATGACACTACATGAAACTAAAAAACTTATGCACAGCAAAAATAAAAAAATGAAAAGACAACCCATTATCTGGGATAACATATTTTCCAGTCATACCTCTGATAAGGGGTGAATATTCAAAATATATAAAAAGAACTTATACAACTCAACACAAAGAAGACAAACCAACTTAATAATGGGCAAAGGATCTGAACAGACAGTTCACCAAAAAGGACATAGAGATGGCCCACAGTCATATGAAAAAATGCTCAACCTCACTAATCATCAGAAAGATGCATATTAAAACCATAATGAGATATGACCTCAGACCTGCCAGAATGGCCCTCATCAATGAACCAACAAACAAGTGTTGACGAGCTTGTGGAGGAAAGGAAATAGTCATGCACTGCTGGTGGGAATGCAGACTGGTGCACCTTCTGTGGAAAATGGAATGGAGACACAGACAGAGGAAGCTCTTTGCAGAGGGAAGCAAAGGCCTATGGCAATGGGGCTGGTGGGAGGGCTGGGGGGCAGTTTGCCCCCCCTGCATCATGGATGCATCTGGGGTGGGGTGGTATCTGAAGCCCTAGAGCCTCATGAACCCAAGGGCAGCTGCAATACAGCTGTTGCCATGATACAGCTGAAGCATGCCCAGTGTGCTGCTTCATCTGCTGTGAGATCATTGGCAACAAATGGGAGGCCTTCCTGGGGCTGCTGCAGGCCAAGCACACTGAGTACACTGAGGAAGTCAACCTGGACATGCTGGGCCTGAAGAGCTACTACTGCAGTTGTATGCTGTTGGCCCTCATGGACCTGATGGAGAAGCTGCTCAACCAATCTCCCCTGGAGAAGTGATAGTGCAGACTACAGCAGTATCTGGTCAAAGTACCTCTCACTGGGGTGTGGGTAGCTGGAAGCAATGCCTGCTCACAGCTGTGTGGACATTTGTCTACTGCTCTGGAAGGAACCATCCAGTAAAGGTCTTTGCAGAATCATTAAAAAAGAAAGAAGGAAAACAAAACAGTATGGATTTTCCTTTTGACCCAGTGATTCCAATTCTAGGAATATAACCAAAGAAACCTGTAACATTAATTTAAAAGAATATGTGCACCCTATCTACACTGCAGTGTTATTTACAATAGCCAAGATCCGGAAACAGCCTAAGTGCCTAACAGTGGATGAGCAGATAAAAAAGCTGTGGTATATTTACTTGATGGAATACTGCTCAGCCACAAACAAAGAAATCTTATCTTTTGTGATAGCACAGATAAACCTGGAGATTATTATTCTAAGTGAAATAAGCCAGAGAAAGACAAATACTATATGATCTCACTTAGATGTGGACTCTAATGAACAAAATAATTTAACAAACAAAATAGAAATAGAAACATACATACATATAACAGACTGACAGCTGTGGCAGACCCTTCTGCATGGCGTGGGCCCAGCTCCCACTTGGAGATGCACAGGACCCACGCCCACAGATAGGTTCTCTCGTGGGTAATCAGATTTGCAATATACCTAGGCTCTTTTGAGGCTTGCTCTTTGCTAAAACTCCCTCACCCTGCAAGTGCTAAACCTTGGGACCAGTGTAACCAATCAACCACTTTTGCCTTTTCATTTGCTAATATCCTTCTTCTGTGATGTGATTAGGGGCATTGGCTCCTTTTGTGGTAACCGGGGCTGAGTGAGGGAGGACCATCTTGTAATGTGAAAGGAGAATTAGAATAAAGGCCTGTCATGGTGGAGGCTGTGGCTTTTGCTCCCCTTGAGAGAAGAGCCATGTTATCGTCCTTTTTCCTCCTCCAGACTCGGTAGGTAGTCTGTGTGTATGTTTTATTTCATGCATAATGACATGGACACTGCTAGCCAGTGTCCGCATCAGACAGCTGTGGGGGATTTGGTTGGAGAACTGGGTGAAAAAGGGTGATGGGATATAGCAAAAAAATATGTATGTGTATATATGTGTATACATATATAGTGTATATATAATACAATAATGTATATATAGTACAAAAACACAGACAATAATGTGGTGATTCCTGGGGGAAGGATGGTTGGGGACAGGTTAAAGAGGGCAAAGGTGGGGGCAAACGGGGAAGGACACACAATTTTCTTTGGGTGATGGTCCCACGATGCAGTATGCAAATGATGTTTTGTTGAGTTGTACACTTAAAACTTGTATGGTTTTGTTAATCAACATCACCCCAATGAATTCAACTTAAAAAAAATAAAATAATAAAACAAAATAAAAAATAAAAATAGGTCCATGCTGACCTGAGGGCTAGGTTTTTCCTAGCATGTTACCCTGGTAACCCAAAACACAAGTTTCAGCAGCTTCCCATGTCCTTTAAGTGGTCTCACACTGCAGGGCTGAGATACCCCAAGGCCAGCTCAAGCAGTAAGTGGATGAAAAGTACAAGGAAAGTCACAACCTCCTGCAAATGAGTTATTGATTAATTAGAACTACATCTCATAAAACTATAGTTTGTTTAGCACTGACGCATTTAGCACATTGGCCTGAGAACCACCTGATTGACCTCATAACAGCTGAGCAACAGGTAGAGATCTCAGGCAGGTCAAGATGTGGCCTGACTGAAGGATGAGGAAGGACTTCTTATAAACATTCAACGTAGACTCAGATCTTCCTTCACATGGGTGAAAAGGCCTCAAAGCCACTATTTCTTAAAAAACAAACAAATAAAAACAACAACAAAAAAACATTGCAAATGCACATGGTTTTAACTCATGAAATCTTTCTGTCTGGGTGATAGAGCTGATGTTTCTCTTTAGTTTCTAATCGCTCTATAGCCCCTGAACTAGTAATAATGTGGCTAGCACTACTAGGATGGGTATTGACTTTGGGAGCATCTAAATGTCAAGCTTTGTAATTATGATTGTGGATATACTGAACTCACATAAAATGATGGCCTATTAATTGGGGCCTGAAAACAAGAAGCCTGAGGTCCTTGCTCCTTGCTCATAGTCATAGGAGGTATGATACTCCTTCTAGTAGATGTATTTTAGGTCTTGTCTCTGACTGTAGAAAGATGGTCTCTGTGAGTCAGTTATAAATTTGTAAGTTCAGTGTAAAAGGCCTTCCCAAAGCACCTAAAATATATTTTGTAGGCATGAAAACTATAATTTGTTTCTAAATCAAAAACTGAAACACATTGAGCATACTTAAGGGAAAAAATGCAGCACAAGTTTGGAATTAGCGCTGATTGCAAAGATCTAAGTAGCTATGACCATCAGCAATGTTGGGTTTCTTTTTTAAAAAAAATTTAAAAAATTATATTTACTTAGAAGCATTCAGAATGCCAACAAAACAACTGCAACTCTTTTTTTTTTCTTTTGCAATTACAGAGTGGTATTCAGTTAACAGAACAACAATTATTTTGTACAAGCTGCACCAGAGACAACTGAAGATGAAAAAACTACCATCCCCATATATAACTAATTTGTGCTGTGCACCAACAAGAACCTGCTGTAAACTTCCATGCCAATTTACAACCCCTGTACTGTACCAGGCAAGGTTAGTGGCTATTGAAAATACCACCAGCAGAGGGCTATCTAAAGACACATTCAGTAATGTGTTAGCAACTATAGAAAAAAGACACTTCACAGTTAAAAAACAAATCTTACACAGGCTTATATTTCAATTGTTTTTCTTTAAAAGGAGTGAGTTATGTACAGGGGGGTTAAATGCTTTATAGACAAGAAGAAAACGACACTAGAACCAACTTACTCATCATCATCTTTTCATCTTCCTCCTCTTCCTTTTGCTTGTTTTTTTCAGCTTTGATGACTCCCTTTGTTGCAGCATCAGGCTTTCCTTTAGCTTGGTATGGAACAACATCCTTTTTGTATTTCTCCGTAAGCTTAGCACCCTTCTTTTCATAAGGCTGTTTGTCACCTGCAGCAGTGTGATTCCACATCTCTCCCAGCTTTTTTGCAACATCACCAATGTATAAGCCGGGATGCTCTCCTTTGATTTTTGGGCAATACTCAGAACAAAACAAGAAAAAGGCCAAAGGAGGCCTTGGGTACACTGGGATCCTTGAACTTCTTTTTTGTTTCTCCTTTAGGAGGAATATGTTTTCATTTCTCTTTCATAACGGGCCTTGTCCTCCTTTCCCATGTCTTCAAATTTTCCTTTCTCTTTAGCAGACATGTTCTTCCATCTCTCTGAGCATGCCTTAGAAAACTGAGAAGATGACTGAAGCATCTGGGTGCTTATTCTTGTACTCCTCCCAGCATGTCTGCACAAAGAAAACATATGATGACATTTTGCCTCTCAGCTTCTTAGGATCTCCTTTACCCATGTTTAATTATTTTCGCTAAGCAGCACAGAGTCTCCCAGTGCTTCTCGGATCGCACTTGCCCCAGCGCTGTCTCAATGGAGCTCAGTGTACTGCAACAGCTGTGAGAGTGGGAGCCAGGCTGCAGCCTCCTCGCTCTCTCCGCTCTCTGTAACATTTAACAATGTTGGGTTTCAAAAGCCAGTCTTCACACTAGGGGTCACTTTTGCACTTTGCTACTTTAGGGTTTTATATTGTCTATACCAAAATAAATGAGTGGGGCCAAGATGTAGAGATCACAAATTGCCACAGTTCCTTCCCTCCAGCAAATGGTGTAACTAGTTTGCATTGAAGGGATGACAGGAAAAGTAGGGAGAGAAAACAAACAAAACTTTAAAAGGATGCCGTTATGAAGATTCCTGAAAATATGCAGCAGTAAAAAGACATACAAGATTACTTAACATCCCAGAACACTACAACGACAATGTTGATGCTTTTCCTGCAGTCGTCTTCTCTATGTAGTTACACATATATTTTAACATTACTTGATCTATACTGCGTAACAAACATTTTGTTTTCTAATATTCACACTTAAGATTTTCTTGAGTAATTATCTCTAATTTATATCTGTATGAAATGATGAAAGTTCATGACTGAATAATGTAACATATTTAGTCATTTCATAAATAATTTAGCTATTCTCTCATTCTAGACATATGAAAATACAGGCTATCTTTGCATAGTAGTATCATTTTTAATGATTTATTAATTTTGCAGGCAAAGTGATATCCTCCTGATAAAGGTCAATTATTTGATTACCAGTGACACTGAAAGATAATTAATAATATATAATATCTTTAATAATAGATATTAATAATTTTAGAAACCATTTTCATCTTCAGTGGATTATCTGCTGTAACCCTTTGCACTTCTTTTGCATATTGTTTTAGAATTTCTTCTTTTTATTTTTTATTTTTTAATTTTTAAAAATTATATTTTATTGATTATGCTATTACAGTTGTCCCATTTCTCCCCCATCAGTCCCCTCCACCCTGCACACCCCCTCCCCCAACATTCCCCCCTTTAGTTCATGTCCATGTGTCATAAGTTCTTAAGCTTCTACTTTTCCCACACTATTCTTGCCCTCCCCCCTGTCTATTTTCTAACCACCATCTATGCTACTTATTCTCTACCTTTTCCCGCTCTCTCCTCTTCCCACTCCCCTGTTGCTGACCCTCCATGTGATCTCCATTTCTGTGTTTCTGCTCCTGTTCTAGGTGTTGGCTTAGTATGCTTTTGTTTTATGTGTGGTGGTTAATATCTGTGAGTTTGCTGTCTTTCTACTGTCCTATTTTTATCTTCTTTTTCTTAGATAAGTCCCTTTAACATTTTATATAATAAGGGCTTAGTGATGATGAACTCCTTTAACTTGACCTTATCTGAGAAGCACTTTATCTGCCCTTCCATTCTAAATGAAAGCTTTCCTGGATAGAGCAATCTTGGATGTAGGTCCTGGCCTTTCATGACTTGGAACACTTCTTTCCAGCCCCTTCTTGCCTGTAAGGTCTCTTTTGAGAAATCAGCTGACAGTCTGATGGGAACTCCTTTGTAGATGACTGTCCCCTTATCCCTTGCTGCTTCTAGAATTCTCTCCTTCATTTTAATCTTGGCTAATGTAATTATGATGTGCCTTGGTGTGTTCCTCCTTGGATTCACCTTCTTTGGGACTCTCTGAGCTTCCTGGACTTTCTGGAAGTCTATTTCCTTTGCTGGATTGGGGAAGTTCTTTGTTATTATTTGTTCAAATAAGTTTTCCACTTGTTGTTCTTCCTCTTCCCCTTCTGGTACCCCTATAATTCAGATGTTGGGACGTTTCAAAATGTCCTGGAGATTCCTAAGCCTCTCCTCATTTTTTTGAATTCTTGTTTCTTCCTTGTTTTCTGTTTGGTTGTTTCTTTCTTCCTTCTGGTCCACTCCATCAATTTGAGTCCCAGTTTTCCTCCCATCACTATTGGTTCCTTATGCATTTTTCTTCATTCCACTTATTGTAGCCTTCATTTGTTCATCTAATATGCAACCAGAATCAACCAATTCTGTGAGCTTTGTAATCACAAGAGCTTTGAATTCTGCATCTGATAGGTTGGCTATCTCTTGGTCACTTAGATGAATTAGCTCTGGGGCTTTGATCTGTTCTCCCATTTGAGCCATTTTTTGTTTTGTTTTTATTTTTTTTAGTCTGGTCGTGGCTGTTACATAGTGAGTGGCAGAGCCTTAGGTGTTCACCAGGGTGGGGCAACCCAGTGCTGGGTTGTGATGCTGGATATGGGGGTGGGATCCAAGAGGGAATAATGGCTCTTGCTCCACTCTCTCTCAGATTCCAGTCCCTTCAGCCGCTTTCCCCAAGCAAACTGGGTCCTTCTGGTGCTGACCTCCGCATGGGTGGGCCTGCTGCTCATTGCTTCCTCAAGTTTGGCAACCGCTGCCTGTGGGCCTGGGGTGTGCCAACCACTGACTGCACACCCGGGACCACCAGCCACCACCTTCTCCCACCGTGATCCCTCTCCACCAGCTGCCAACTCTGCCGGCCACTAACTCCACCCCTCTTACTGGTCTGGGTGAATCGTTGTTGGGCTTCTGTACAATTCAATTTTCTATCTGTTCTGCTTGTTTTTTTTGGGGGGGTTCTATATTTTTGTTGTCCTTAATCTTGGTTGTCAGAGGAGGCACAGCATGGCCACTACACCTCCATCTTGGCTGGAAGTCCTAGAATTTCTTTTTTAAATTCTATATTATTGGTTATGCTATTACAGATGTCCCAATTTTCCCCCTTTGTCCCCCTCCAACCAGCATACCCTACTCCCTGAGGCAATCTCCACATTTTTATTCATGTCCACAGGTCATGCGTATAAGTTCTTAGGCTACTCTATTTCTTATACTATACTTTATATCCCCATGGCTATTCTGTAACTTCCTATTTGTACTTCATAATCCTCTCACCTCTTCACCCATTCCTCCATAGCTCCCTCTCATCTGGAAATCATCAAAATGTTCTCCATATGCATGATTTTGTCTTTGTTCTTGTTTGCTTAGTTTGTTTTTTAGATTAAATTGTTGATAGATATGTATTTATTGCCATTTTATTGTTCATAATTTTGATCTTCTATTTCTTAAATAAGTCCCTTTAACACTTCATAAAATACTAGTCTGGTGGTGATTAGCTCCTTAGGATTTTTTTCTTGTCTGAGAAGAGCAGTCTTGGCTCTAGGTCCCTGCATTTTATGACTTTGAATATTTCTTGCCAAATTCTTCTTGCCTGCAAAGTTTCTTTTGAAAAATCAGCTGACAGTCATATGGGAATTCCTCTGTAGGTTACTAACTGCTTTTCTCTTGCTGCTTGTAAGATTTTATCTTCACCCATCTGCATTTTAATTATGATGTGTCTTGGAATGTGCCTCTTTGCATTCATCTTGTTTGGGACTCCCTGTGTTTCCTGCAAATCATTGATTTGATTCTCAGCTTCATCTACCCCATTGTTGATTTCCCATAAATTATTATTTATTTCAATCAGTGTATCCTTTATTTCTGGCTGAATCTTTTCTATCCTGTTGAGGTCCTCACTAAGTTCCTCACCTGTATTCTTCTCAGGGCCACCCAGCATGAGCCTCAAAGCAATCTGTGGATAGCAGTTGCTCAACTGTATAACCAGTTTTTTGAACTCTGCACATGATAGATTGCTTATCTCCATTTTGTTTGGTTCTTTTTCTGGAGTATTGATTTGTTCTTTCATTTAAGACATGTTTCTTTGTCTCCTCATTTTGGCAGCCTCCCTGTGTTTGTGTCTATGTATTAGGTAGAGCTGCTGTGACTCCCTGTCTTGGGAGCATCCCCTAATGTAATAGGTGTCCTGTAGAGCCCTGTGGCACAGCCACCCATGTCACTCAAGCTGGGTACTCGAGGTGCACCCTCCATGTGGGCTGAGTAAATCTTCCTCTTGTAGTTGAGCCTTGATTGCTATTGGCAATCCTATGGGATGGATTTACTCAGGCCATTCAGCTGCAAGAAGTGGCTATGACCACTGACCACCACTTCCTCCTCTGTGGAGGATCCATTGTGCAGGGGCAGGGTGGTAGTTCTCCAATGTGGTCTATAGCTTTCCACTGGGTGCACAGTCTATGGGGTTTCCAGGGTGGTGTTGATAAAGGTCAGTCATCACCTGTGTTCTGCTCAGGGCCACCCAGCATGAGCTACAAAGCAATCTGCGGATAGCAGCTACTTATGCTAGCCTGGAGATTTCCAGGTGAAGTCAAGCTGTGAGCCTAGGATGGCTGTAGCTAGTGCTGGGCCGGAAGCCACTTATCAAGAGGTATGAGAACAGGGGGCTAGCTGAGGCAAGCTGCTGCTTGTTTGAGAGGATTTAGGAATATGTGAAGGATGAACTAAGACTAGTCATTCATATGAAAAAGCCACTGTTAACAGCTTGGGGGGCGAGCGCTGTAAGTTGGACAGGGTGGAGATTTGGGGAAACACCAGAGTGTGGCAAACATTGTAAACCAAGTTGAAGGAAGGTCAAACATGACTACTGACTATCAGCTCTGTGACTCTGCGGGGTGGAGGTGGGGTTCAGAAAAGGAACAATGGCCTCTGCCTGCTATTCTGTCTGGGGAAAAAGCTGTCCTCCAGCTCTCACCTTGATGCCAGACACTTCAGTTTTGGTGTGCCACTGGTGCCTTTCAAACTGCTACCCGATGCTGGAGCTCAGAAGGAGTGAGCCTGAGTAAGCCCATGTGTGGGTCTTTTAAGAGGAACTGCTTGAGAATCTAGCAGTTTCTTCCACCAACTCAATCCTGCTGGATTTTATAGCCAGAAGTTATGAGGACATCTTCCTGGCACTGGGACTCTGGGCTGGATTGCCTGGTGTGGGGCTAGGACCCCTCACTCCCAAGATATCCCTCCCAAATTTTTATCCACTACATGTGGGTATGGGACCAGCCTGTTCCACGTCTCTGAGTCTCTGCCACTCCTGGTAGACTGGATGGATGTAGTTTCTTTAATTCCAAAGTTGTAAGACTTCCACTCAGCTTGATTTTTGACTGTTCTGAGTGATGGTTGTTTTATAGTTTAGTTGTAATTTTGATGATATTGTGCAAGGAGGCAAGCCATATTTACCTACTCCTCCATTTTTACTACATGTTCCCCACTGACAGCTGTTTTATCATTTCATATCAGTAAGTATACTATTCTATTTCAAGTAGAGTATTAAGGTTTTCTTTTATATCTTTACAAATTTATTTTTCCAATTTACATGTCAATTTTGTTTATGATATAAATTTTTCACTACATGATGTCATTTTAAGTATATTTTATTGATTATGTCATTACTGTTGTCCCACTTTTTTCTCCTTGGTAGGTCTGAGAGTGAGAGATGGGGATGGGTGGGGTGTGGGGGTGTGGTAGGGTGGAAATGGAGATAAGTGTACTTGACCAACAAAATAAATAAATAAATAAATAAATTAATTAATTAATTAATTAAAAGTATAAACTTTAAAATGGCAATAAATTCACAACTATCAACCATTGAATCTAAAAAACAAACTAAAATGAAGCAAACAAGCAGAACAGAAACAGAATCGTAGATATAGAGATCATTTGGAATGGAGAGGGGAGAATGGGGAAAAGGTGCAGGGATTAAGAAGTACACATTGGTACAGAATAGACAGGGGGATTTTAGGAACAGTACAGGAAATGGCATAGCCAAGGAACTTATATGCATGACTCACGAACATGAACTAAGGGAGGGGGTTGCCAGAGGAAATAGAGGTAATGGATGAGGGGGACAAAGGGGGGGAAACTGGGACAAGTGTACTAGCATAATCAATAAAATATATTAAAAATATATTTGTGATAAAAATTATTTGTGATATATTAAAATCACAAGTAAAATTCTAATAGATCAATGTTTTCATAATCCAAGAGTTCTCATTATCTTCTGCAAATTCTTTATGTTGAAATCCACATATTCAATTTATTATTAACTTTTTGTTTTAAATTGTTTTAAAAAATCTTACATTTTATTCTCATTATGAAAACTTTTCACCTTACTACAGTAACTTGCTCTCTTCAAATCTGTAATCAAAGTTTTAAATAACATATCCTGTTGCAGATTAGTTTCCAGAAAACTTGAAGTTGAATAAAATTTGCTTTGTGTAAGTGTAACTTGCTTTACAGAAGCTAATTAATTAAATGCATATTTATTGTGTATCAATCCTTTCCAGACATGGTGAGGGGCTCAATTCTTACTTTAAGAGGTTTGCATTGCCTCAAGGAGACAAACACAGAACCCCCAAATTACTATAGAGTATGTAATCAGTGTTGTAATAAAGGTCTACAAAAATAACATGGAGAATATTAAATAACATAATTTCTGAGATATGGGAGGCCTTTCAGGAGAAAGTAATAATTATATTGAAACTAAAATTATGCATAAGGAAATAAGATTAGAATATAAATATACGCAAGTAACACAAGGTGTTAGATAACCACATGCATTTGGAAAATAATGCATCTAATGCTTAGAACAGGATTTTGAAATATTAATCCAGATGAGTAATGGGTTCACCAAATACACAGTGTGGGACATTGTGCAGAATAAGTAAATTTTTTGTGCCTCAATTTCTCCATATTAACCCACAACTCATATTTCTGTAAATACATAACTACTAGAACTGTTTAGCACTCTGTAAAAGAATACTTATTTTGAACAACTCAGAAACACATTGCAAGTAATACTAGATGTGCTTTTAAGAAGACAGAGGTAGCAATAAGTCTGGAATTGAAGGGACCTATATGCTAGAATAGAATTTTGGACTTAAAATTGATAGTAAGTTTGATATAGTCCCATTCATTTATTTTGGCTTTTACTTCCTTGCCTTTGGGGTCAAATTTATAAAATCCTCTCTAAGACTAAGTTCCATAAGTATAGTACTTATGTTTTTGTACAATGGTATATCATAGAATTATATATTTAAAACCTATATCATTTTATTAATCAATGTCAACCAAATAAACTTAATTAAAAAATTGACAGTAAGTGAGACTCAAAGGTTTTGTGTATAAGAATCACCCAGGTAGAGTTACAAATGTAATTTTAAGTTACCATTCCTGGTATGGCTGAGTCATTATGTCTGGGATACTGTCAATATTTAATATATACCCAGTTATACTGAGATCCTATTCTTTACATGACACTTCCAAAAAAGAGAATCATTGAAAGTTTATATAAGGTGTGAACTTTAGTATCCAGCTTTTTTTTTTTTTTTTGGAAGCTTACTCTGGAAAATTATATTGAATATGGGCAATTTAGAGTCAAGAGGACAAGTGAAGGTACCACTGCTTTAAACTATTGAGAAATTTTGAAGTTTAGCAGGTAAATGTGACAGTGGGTCTACAATACTGGTCAGATATATTTAGAAATAGAATGAGAGGTTTTATTAAATTTTAGATTGTGGATATAATGAAGTGGGAGAAACATTACTCCTCCTTATTCTCCATTTCCACACTCAACAAATACACATTGAATGATTTTAAGGAAGCATTTTGTAATCCCTTTATAAAAGTGTTAAGTCACAGAGAAATTACCCAAAAGTATGTAGTTATCCATAAAGAATCAACTATTTTTATCAAATGAGGAACCAAGAGGAACTAAGAAAAATATATTTTCTTCATTTAATTGTTCATTTATTATTTGATACATACTGACTTGATAGGTATTGAAGTATAGCTTAGGTTCTGTTTTTAAAATTTTAGCAGTTCCTTAAGTCATCTACTTATCACATAGAAAAGTGGTGTATAACCATGTCTTCCTCATGAGCCCCTATTTCCTCAAAAGGCAAAGTTTCCTAGGGTCCTGTTTTAACATAATAAAACAAATACCTATATGGATGAAAAAACCTTAGAAAAAAATTTCTGTATATGTATGTGTGTGTGTGTGAATGTGTTCACCAGTACATAAATTTCATCTCAAAAATCTAAAGCAAAAAAATAATAATAACTTCATACTTTATCTGAGCTTTGGGAGTAGTGCCATAGGATTCTAACTAGAAATTAATTATAGTTGTTCTAGTTTGCCACTGTTTAGTGTTTTTAAGTAATATAGTAATAGGAGACACCTGCCCCTTCCATCCCCAGATATTGGGAGTTTCACTCCACAACACAAACCCTCGCTTTGTTCAGAATGTTACATATGAATGCTGATGTTCTCCCATTGCATGTCTTTGAACTTCATCCACCCATTTTCCTAGTAACTCTCTGGCAAAGGCTTTCTTAGTTAAATTGTTTAGCAGAGTTACATGTTCATGTCATGGGAAGTTTACCCCTTACTTTACATTTTCAACTGGACATCATAGGAGTACATTTCAAGAGGAAAAGTAGAAGTGCAAGAGATTTTAGATCAGTTATTACTTTGACCTAATCAACTTCAGCCCCCAGTCACAACAATTCTAAGAATTAAATTTTGCTTTGAAATTAAACAATTCCAATATTTTCTCAAGAAATAATTTAGCGCCAAATTTTAATTTTATTATATCATGATTGTACTTCCGGACTAAAAAAATGGAGAGAGAGAAGGAGTGAGAGAGAGAGAGGCAGAGACAGAGACAAAGACATCGCGGGGAGAGAAGACAGGAGGACAGAGATTAGATTTCAACTACATGAGTTATAATTTTTTCAGAATGTCTGAAACAGCCTGACTTTTACACAGATCTCTGCTCCACTTTCTGAAGGTCTCGGTTATATCATTATAATGTAAAATTACTGCATCATTTGATTTTCATTCTGAAAATGTCCATTCATATTTATGTATTAATTTTATCTCTGAAGAAAGTCAACCCAATGATCTCAGGTAACTTTTCTCAGACCATGTAGATAGTGACTTAGGACCTTCATTACCAGATCCATAAATACTTTCATATTTATCATCATCCTCATCTTCTTCATCATTGTCATCATATTTCTATAACATTCAAGCATGTGAAGGGGATCTAAGATGGCGGCGCAGTGGGAAGGAGCATATTTCGCTCCCCCCTACACACAGGAGAATATTTTGGCTGATTTGCATCAGAACGGAGCAAACAGCCATCAGAAACACAGCATATTTGAAGTCAGGAGATCAAGGAATTGTAGTGGACACTGGAGGACCAGATGATAAGGAGAGTGCTTCAGAACAATAAGAGCCCAAGGGACAGCGCGGACACCAGGGCCGGAACTGAGGCCCGGGTGGGCTCTCACCAGGCTCGCCACAAGAAGAGGGAGGGAGCTGGGTCAACTGCTCCCTCCCCAGCCAAACAAAATTTTAGCGGCACTGGGATAAACCCAGTTGCTTGAAATCTCACAGAGAGGAGTTGGGGTCTCAGTGGCAGACAAGCTGGGGGTATGAACACCCACACATATCCCGGGGAAGGACCGCATACCGGAGCTCGCCTGATTGTTGGTGGCCAGCGCCACTGGGTCAGCCACACACCTGAGCTCCTGGGGACTTTGGCTCCCGGCACCCGAGGGGCAGCTGCAGGGGTGGCCTTGCGGGAGGCCGGTGCCCACAGGTTATTTGCTCCTGGCGACACTGAGACAGCCATGCACCTGGGCTGGTGGGACCTCCAGTGCCCAGCGCCATTGGAGCAGGCACGTGCCCACGGGGCGGCTGATCTGCCACTCGCCTGAGCCCGCTCACCTCGGCGCCATTGTGGTGAGCGCACGCCGGTGGGGTGGCTGATCCGCTGCTCGCCTGAACTCACCAGCCTCCGGTGCCCAGTGCTGGAGGGGCAGCCACGCACCTGAGCCTGCCATCCATTGGGGACAGTTGCGCAAGGATTGGCTCCCGTATGTGACCACAGGTGGCTGCGAGATCATAGGCACCTGCATGCAACTGGGATAGGCACACACATCCTCAGAACTTATACCTGAGGCCCTAGGCAGAGAGGCCCAGAGCTAGCCCTGAGGGCAGTAGCGCAAAGATAGATGAACGCTGAACAGGGACAAAGCCATACTGTCACCCCTAGACGATTGCAGCCAACAAGACCAGAAACACCAGCTCAGCAAGATTGAAAACAGCAAGAGTTGTTAGGGTTTTTTTTAATTTTATTTATTTTTCTTTTTTCTTGTTGCTTTTTTCTTTTTTCTTTCTCTTTTTAAATTTTAATTTTTTTCTATTATTTTTTATTATTTTTATCTTTTTTTACCCCTCAACACCCTTTGCTTTGCGTATCTTCTTTCTTGCCTTATTCCTTCTTCCTTTCTTTCCAATTTTATCTCTTCTTGCTTCCTCTTTTTTCTTTTTTTCTTTCTTTTTTCTCTTCTTTCCTCTTTTTTCTTTTTCTTTCTTCTTTCTTCTCTTTCCATTTTTTCCTCTTTTCTCTTTTTAAATACCCATGAGTAAGACAAAAACAAAACAAAACAAAACAACAAAAAACCAGCTCTGGAATTGTGAAAAAAACAGAGACAATCCCAAGGAGGGGGCATTTCAACAGATAAGACAGTGGAAACTGTGAACACCAGGATACCTGAAGCAGACAGCTCCACTGAATCTCACAGGTATTCTACCACAGTTCACACCATAAACCCAGGGAGCCAGAACAGATCAATTTAAGAAGTTAAGGCTAATAAGAAGAACCTCAAAAACAATGGGAAGACAA
>PVKU01014685.1:0-21798 GCA_004027475.1 Anoura caudifer | reverse complement strand
AAAATTGGTGAATTTTTGTGTAGCTATTTTAACACTGAATATGAAAGAAGATACACAACATTTTCAGCATATTGTTTTTTATTTCAAGAAAGGTGAAAACACAACTGAAATGCAAAAAAAAAAAAAAAAAGGATTTACGCAGCATATAGAGAAGGTACTGTGACTGCTCAAATGGATCGGAAGTGATTTGCGACGTTTCTTGGTGCTGTTAACATTTTGGCCATATAATTCTTTGCTGTGGGGCTGTCTTATGCCTTGGAAGGTGTTTAGCAGCACCCCTGGCCTCTACCCACTAGAAGGCAATAGCAGGAGATAGCCGACATACTCCAAATATCCAAAGCATTAAAGTTACTGGAGAAAATGAAAAATGTGTCTTTACTGTGCAGAAAAAACTAAATGGACTTTTTGGCCAACCCAGTATTTTTAAATGCTTATGTTAAGATTAAAAATAAAATAAATCATACATCTATTTATTTGATAAATAATGAGCATTTACCGTGTGCCACACTATTTGGGGTCACATGCTAAGCCAGTAGTAACCAAAAGATGTTCCATAAAGTAGGTTAAGTACAATAGATGTCACAGGCCAAGTATTCCATAGTTAAATAAGATGGGAAAATGCTGAACTAAAAAAAAAAACCCTACAAAAAAGAATGCCTAACTTATTAGAACCATTATTAATATAGTCATGTTCACAGTAGCCCCCCGAAAGGCAGCTACAGCATGTAGTGTATCTCACATTTCTTTTCCTAGAGTCTCTTTCCACTGAGCATCTCAAAAGATTAGTGTTCTAGGGAATGTCCCTGGAATGGACCCCACCTAATCCTGATGTATATTTTTTTAACGTATGGTTATACTCAGTCTGCTAGCATGAGATTCAGAGACACAGACAACAGTGTGGTGGTTACCAGAGGGAAGAGAGGTGGGGGGAGCAGTAAGAGGTCAAGGCGGCCAAATCTACGATGACAAAAGATGACCTGACCTTTGGGTGATGGGCACATAATACAATATGCAGATAACATGTCATAGAAATGTACATTTGAAACCTATGATCTTATTAACCAATGTCACACCAATAAATTTAATTTTTAAAAAGCCATGCCATAAGATAATCAGAGAACACTAAATTTTAGTAACACCTACAGATGAGAATTTGCAGCTTAACTTCAGAACCTGAAATCTCCACATTTATTTTATTGATATAAATACTCTTCTGTTGAGAATTGTGGCAGAAGTTTAGAGGAACTAACATCTTTCCTAAGCACATAAAATTTGCAGAATTCAGCATTCCAAGATCTTTGCTTTTTAGCAGAAACTCATCATTGCCTATGCAGTTCAGGCAAAAAAATGAAGCATCTAAAGGATGAAAGGAATGTGCCAGTCCTCTTTCCCTCATGGAATTCCCAAAGTCAATGAGGCCAGCACCTGGTACAATGACTTCAACGCAAGCTCAGAACTGACATTCCTATGGAGGGACTCACAAGTAAACCTCGATCATTCCTAAAGATCTACAATACAATCTTCTGTAATTCAAGCAGTCAGCTGTTTCATGGACGCTGCGGAAGCACGCAACAACTGCACACATACACACGGTCCTGTGCATGGAATGTGTACGAGTGTGTCTGTACGCATACACAAAATAACTCAGCCTACAGGAAATTCTAACGTGCCCAACTCTCAATGATAATTCATCAATGTGTTACTTATTCAAATATTTATCGAACATCCACTTTCTGCCAAGCACTACAAGCACTAGGATACATCGGTAAGCTGGAAAGACGAAATCTGGCTGTCATGTATCTCCAGTTTAAAGACACACAAGTCATTTTTATTACATCAACCATCTGAAGTAGGTAAAAGTGAATGAGGATGAAGGTATTCCAAGTAAAAGGTGATTAATGGCCACAAACTGCACAGTACATTCTGGAAACTAAAAAAATTAGTATGGCGCCAGCGTTTTTGTTTTTTGTGTGGAGAGGGTGTGTGCATGAAATGAAGAGCTAAGAAAACTAAACGAGGAGACAGCAAGGATCACGTCTTGGAGAACCTTGAATGCCACACCAGAAAGTTCAGATTTATCTTGTTGGCAATCAGAAGCCATTAAATAGCAGTAACAATTTCAAGAGTTTTTCTTTTAGACAAATATGTATTTTAAATTTTCTGGATTATGGGGACGGGAATAAATAATTAAACTAAGAAAATAGAAAATGTGAAACAATACACCCTAGGTCAACTGAGATAATGGTTAAATAGAGCTTCTCTAGACTCAATAAAATAACATATTCACTTATCTTTTCCCAGGGAATTCAAACAAAGAACTTCCTGCATAATATTATATTAAGAATTGGCATTATTTATTAAGGTTTACTATTTACCAATCATTTTTAACATACACTGCTAACATTCTATAAAACTAAACATTAAGAACATATATTAATTGAAAAATTGCCCTATTCTAACATTCAAATCATATATAGTAAGAGAATATGACCAATGTACTCATTGGTTAAAAAGAGTTCAACTTAGTTTTCCAATCTCTTTCCAGCCCTAAGTCCACTATCTCGGTTTTAGGCCACCTTCACTCTTTCACCTGGGTTTGTGCAACGGTCTCCTCATTGGTCTCTCAGCTTCTGGTCTTATCTTACATCAATATAATATGTCTATACAGCCAAACATGATGTTTTGCCTAGAACACAACAACACATGATCACATCCCTGCTGTTTAAAACATTCCAATAATTTTCCCAATGTTTTGAAGTTAAAATCTAAACACCCTCACATGACATAAAAGGTTCTCTTGCAGTGACCTTGGCCTTAAGTCTCCTTCCTATTCTCTTCTGGTAAACACCTGACCTCTTACCTCTTTCCCTATACTTTGGACATACTCAACTTGATAGTTCCCTAAACCCTCTTATTTCCACAAATATTGTTCCCGCAGCCCCAAGTATTTTCTGCCTATCGTCCCACCACCACTTTGCCTGGCTAACTCCTACTGCCTCAGATCTCCATTTAGATGTCTCATTCTAATAAATACCATCCACACTGAATCTCATTAAACATCTCATTAAAAGATGCACAAGATACACTGGATTATTGTTCCAAATTTTTCAGCTCCTCCCTGTTACAGACTTACACATCCATATCCTTGGCCAAAAGACCCTGTAGCTCCCTACCAGCAGAGTAGGCAAAGTGCTGATAGATTTCCCCGCCCCACTGACGTCGGGCTTGGCTATGTGACTTTCTCTGCCTGACGATATGGGCAGTGTGCCAATTTTGGAATGGTGGCCTTAACAGGCTGTGTGCGTTTGTTCTCACACCTCTTATTCTTCCTATTTCCATGAGAAGATTATAAAATTTGCAGAACAGGCCTATGAACTTAGAGCCAACTCCAGCTGGACACACTCAAGCTCAGCAGAGATCAACCAAATCCCAACTGACCCAGAAACTCATGAAGGGGGAAAAATGTTTTAAGCTACTGAGATCTTCAGATTATTTATTATGTAGCACTGTTTTGGTGGCAATCGCTGATATAAAGCATTTCCAATAAAACTGTACTTTTAATTATCAAAAATACATTGTTTTGACTATATGCTAATAGGTTAAAATTCTAAATCAAAAAATTTTAAATACAAATTTTAAAAATTCCTATTTCAGTTTATATACCTATCTTAGGTGCATAGAATTATGATATGGTATCTGGGTAGTCAATAAAATATAACATTAGGATAAATTCAATGAGGGAAGTGAAATAGAAATAAAACTCCAAAGGATAATAGGAATAATTTACAATTTCCAGCTGTTAACAAAGAGCCTGTTCATGTTAAAAGCCTGTGTGGGGGTTGTTGCAGCAGGAGAAACTCCCAGCTCACAGGAGAGTATGTTGGAGAGACCCACAGGGTCCTAGAACATATACAAACCCACCCACCAGGGAATCAGACTTGAAACGCCCAATTTGCTTGTGGGTAGCAGGGGAAGTGACTGAAAGCCAGACAGAGCCTCCCTCTGTCCTCTCCCTCTCTGACCCCTCCCCCACATACAGCGCCACAACACAGCACGTGGGTTGCCCTGCCCTGGTGAATACCTAAGGCTCCTCCCTGTATAACTTAACAGGGAAGTGAAAGAACAGATCAAAACTCCAAACAAAGAACTAAGCAATGAGGAGACAGCCAACATATCTGTTGCGGAGTTCAAAACACTGGTATTCAGTATGCTCACAGAAATGGTTGAGTTGGTTGAGCATGTCACAAAATAGAGAAAAAAATGAAGGCTGTGCAAAGTGAAATAAAGAAAAATATACAAGGAACCAACAGTCCCGGGAAGGAAACCAGGACTCAAACCAACACTTTGGACCAGAAGGAAGAAATAAACATTCAACGGGAACAGAATGAAGAAACAAGAATTCAAAAATATGAGGAGGGGCTGAGGAACTTCTGGGACAACTTTAAACATTCTAACTTCCAAATCATAGGGGTGCCAGAAGGAGAAGAGGAAGAGCAGGAAATTGAAAACTTATCTGAAAAAATAATAAAGGAGAACTTCCCCTATCTGGCAAAGGAAATAGACTTCCAGCAAGTCCAGGAAGCTCAGAGAGTCCCAAACAAGTTGGATCCAAGGAAGCACACACCAAAGCACGTCAAAATTACATTACCTAAGATTAAAGATAAGGAGAGAATCTTAAAAGCAGCAAGAGAAAAGGAAGACAGTTTACCCACAAAGGAGTTCCCATAAGATTGTCAGCTGATTTCTCAAAAGAAACCTTGCAGGCAAGAAGGGGCTGGAAAGAAGTATTCAGAGTCATGAAAGGCAAGGACCTCTATCCAAGATTGCTCTATCCAGCAAAGCTTTCATTTAGAATGGAAGGGCAGGTAAAGTGTTTCCCAGATAAGGTCAAGTTAAAGGAGTTCATCATCACGCAGCCTTTATTATATGAAATGTTAAAGGGACTTATCTAAGAAAAAAGATCAAAACTATGAACAGTAAAATGACGACAAACTCACAACTATCAACAACTGAACCTAAAAAACAAAAACAAATTAAGCAAACAACTAGGACAGGAACGGAATCACAGAAATGGAGATCACTTGGAGGGTTATTATCAGGGAGGAGAAGAATGGGGAAAAAGGTGCAGGAAATAAGAAGCATAAATGGTAGGTACAAAATAGGGGGAAGTTAAGAATAGTATGGGAAATGGAGAAGCCAAAGAATTTATATGTATGACCCATGGATATGAACTAAGGGGTGGGGAATGCTAGTGGGAGGGAGGGTGCAGGGCAGCAGAGAATAAAGGGAAGAAAAAAATGGGACAACTGTAAGAGCATAATCAATAAAATATACTTAAAAAACAAAGAGCCTATTCATGCAATTTTTTAAAATGGGTAATGGTAAGTGATAAATCACTGTGGTATTTACATTTCTGAATACATTTTTTAAATGATGTAACAGTTTTATTTTAAAATGTCACTGTAATACATAAAATTACATAATTTGCAATGATTTAAACTTTGATGAGTTTTCAGAGTCACCCACAACATATGGTAGAAAGTAGACAGCCATTTTCTTTCTTTTAGTGTTCTATGAATTTTAATACATATATAGATACATACAATAACCACGTTTGTAAAACATACAGAAATGATATGTCTCCCTCATGCTATTCCCCTTCTAGTTACACCCTCTTCTCACCTAGAGATTTCAGAACTTCTTTTAAAAGACATGTGAACAGCCCGGACTGGTAATGCTCCACTGGTTGGGTGTCCTCCCGCAGAGTGAAAGGTCTGAAAGGTCACTAGTTTGATGCCGCTGGGGCACATGCCTTTTTCACCCAGCCCCCCAAACCCCCTCCCTTCTGATAGCTATGAGTCTGTTTTCTGTATCTGTGAGTTTAAGGGACTAAAATAGTTCTGATATAATATGACTGGTGATTGGTTCTATAACTACTGGCCATCTGTGAAGAATCACAGACTTTACCAACCTCTTAATAACACCCCATTCTGGACTGCACTTACAGAAGGGCTTGACTATTGGCTAGATACCACCGGGGGAGGGGACATAAAAGACACAGAGACTGCTCTCAAGGAGCTTAATGTCTAAATTACACATCTGGTTAGAGTAAGTTCATCATACACTGTCATAAAGTACAAGGTACACTTAATTACACCATACCTAAGTACATAGAAATAAAGTTTTGCAAGGAACTCTGTGCAACTTCAAAGAATGAGTCTTTATGTTCAAGTTTTAGAAGTTTGCATAATTTATTTTCTTACCTATGAAAAAGAATAAAATCATCAAACCTAACTACCATTGGTAAGCTGTTCCTTACTGATTGTTATAATTATTATATGTGTATTTCCCTAAGAAAAAGAAAAAAAATCCCAATAGAGACCACAAATACTAAAACTATTCACAGAGCTAGAGCTCAAAATAATTATAGCATAGTAAAAAGCAAGTTATCTGTGCTTTCAAAGAACAAAGACAGTAATTAAAAGTTGGTACATGCTACACTTCAAGAGACACTAACGTCTTAATCAGGCATGGTCCTAGGGAAGGAAGTAGGCCTCAACGGGCAGGTACCCACCCTCCTTTCCTGACCCTTCTTGGGAATCCGTCCTCATCTATCCCAAGGACTCTGACCCCTAATGATACCCCTACAACTTTCCTGCACACTTACATGCACACAGAGATGGTCCCAAGTAAGGCTTTTTCTATCTGAAGGGCTGAGAAGTGACTTTATCTTTGACAAGAGGGTAGTAATAGGGGGAAGAGAATGAATTCCATGTATTTTAACTACATAGGAGCTGGGGTATTTACTCTTGCAGACAAGGTCTCTAGCACAATTATCTTTAGAACAACTGTGATCTAGAGTCTTAGGCTTCAAAGATAGTCTATGAAATTTAAAAATAATCTGGTAACTTCCATGAAGAGATTAATGTACAAAAACTAATGTACAAAAAATCCCAACCCCCAACATTATAATAATGTTTATATTTTAATAGGTTATAGTTAAAAAGAAATTTCCCCAAAGAATTTTAGGTATTCACTAGTAGGCACAGAGACACTTCTGGTGTTCCTCAAACCATGCCATATTCTACCCTTATTAAGTATATACATAGGATAGTTCTGTTTTCACTCTGGCCAAACGCAAGTGTATCTCTTCTGAAGATCCTGAATTAAGAGGGTCAGACAAATGTCCACCCAGAACATTATGGGGATCTTTGCACTGTAAAATATGGATATAACAAGCCCCATCTGGATATTACAAAACTATTAAAAATCTTAAGTTATAAAGAAAATTTAATTTTAAAAACCTGCCCTATGCATTCTTCCAAAATTGTCAACAAATACTTTGAAAGCATGCTCTAGGAAATAGCTGATATAATTAGAGTAACATAGCAATAAATTTTAAAGCTACAAAGGATTTTGAAATAACACTTTCCTTTGCACAAAACAATATGTGAAGGTAGAGAACCTACAAGCAACAGAGATTTAAGATATATATCACTAGGTATCATATTATTAAATATTACTAGATATCAAGTTATTAAACATATCAATTAAAGTGTCACTGTGATAAATAGGTCTTAACTAGATACTAATTCAAACAAACTGAAAATAGCATCTGAACATTAAATTGAATGTGACCATATAAAAGCAAACAAATTTTTAAAAAATTACAATGATATTTAAACATCTTTAAAAAAAAAAAAAACTAAAGAGAGAAACAGTTTAACATGTATTGGTAAAGCAGCATTTTTATTTCAGTTTCCCCTTACTGTGTATGCATATTTCCATGTCAAAGTTTACGTAAAGAAGAATAAAATCCCCATTTGTTATATGCTGCCCTACGCAGAACCTCCCTTCACTCCTAACAGGTTCTCTTCCTTTATCTCCCTTGACATTCCCTCCCCTGCATGCCCAGGGAACACATTCTTCCCCCTACTCCTACCTCCTCTCCTTGGGTGAGGGGGTAAGTTGACTGTCCACTGCACTTGCAGACGCATGATGACCCCAAAGTGTTTCCAGTACTATGGTTTCTCTTTGATACTCCCCACTGAAATCCCCCACACCTGTGTGTATACCTGGGCGTTAGTTTGAAATATATATATTATACATGAACATTACTTCATTCAGTCCACAGTGTTTTCTTAAAGCCTCCGAATTTCTTTACACCCCTCATTTTTGCTATGGGTTACAAGCAAAAAGGAGAAGATGGGTAAATACAAAAGGCAGACTATTCCCTGACCACTTCTTAGTGCCTTTACCTTTTGTTCCTCCCTGTGAAATTTTTTAGAGCACTTTTTATTTCAAAAACAGGAGAGAAGACAAGACATGGGATGGAGTTTTTTGTTTTGTTTTGTTGTTGGGGGGGTCACTTTGTTTGTCAGAGAAAAAATGAACAGCACATTAGAGCAGGCTGGCAGATAGATGTCCAACGAGCTGCTCTACCCCCACATTCCCTGGACCTTTTGAACTGGTCTTCTGTCCTTGTCCAGTCTCCAAAAAGAAAAGCCACCACCAGTCCCTTGGAGCTGGTAGAGACCAGACTTCCACTGCCACAAATGTTTCACAGTAGTAAAAGCTTAGTAAATATCTGGAGGTTTTTTTAGAATATTAGAGCAGACAAGTCTGAAGCTACCTAAAGGAGATAAATTAGCTATTTGAGGAGTGGGATGGGAGAGGGCAACTATTCTCCTTAAAAGGAAGTACTTAAGGAATAAACATCGAGCTCTTAATTTTAGTCTCCCAGCAGACAGAGATCCTAGGAAGTTTTACTACTGTCTGGCATGCCACCACCTAATAAATGGGAGTGTGAGCTCATGCCCTAGGCAGTAAGACAGAAAGGCTGATGAAAGGGAATGATGAAGCAAATTAATAAAGATCACAAGCTAGACAAATTCTTACCGGTCTCTGCAATAAGAAGAGTCTGTACAAAACTGATTAAAGTAAACTACCACTCCTCTTTAACTATTGGCATTAAAGAAATCTTAAAGATCCAAGAGCAACTTTGGGAGATACAGGCAAATACTTGGGATAGACGAGTGCTATTGAAAATATAAAAGTAATAAGGTTGTTATTAATAGCAGCCAGTTTTAGTTTTTTAGTGTTGCTACAATTTCTATCCTAAGAAAAATATAAGTAATTGAGCAATTTTTTAGAAGTAAAGCTCTGATTTTGATGAGCAAACTTACTAGTATGTATAACAATAGAAGAAGAAAAAACAAAAAGCTTTAACACCCAAGCTAAAGAAAGAGATAGACTAGTGAAGGGTAGGTTTCTGTTACTGACAGGATTAAATAACAGGATTAAAAACTCTGTACAAGAGTAAAACACAAACACAATTTATAAGAGGACTGAGCACTGGTTGAAGCTGGGCTGCTATACTAAGCATCTTGATTATTCCAAAGATGCCCTGAGATCCAACCCAACCCTTCTGGCTTCTGCCAAAGCAGCACAGAAACAGCCAAGTCAAGTTCCAAGAATAGTCATGACATACCACCCCTTCCAACTACAGTCACCCTCAAGGAGACTGTCGGTTCTAGGAGTATCTTGTCCTGGGACAAAAGACACACATCGGAAGGGCCATCAGTTGTTACCACTACTTCCTTCTTTATCCAATACAACCCAAACACACAGAAGAATAAGGAACCCTGAATTTAATAGCAATTCATTCACTTAATTTAATGCCAATTACTTCATGGAATTCATTAGGGTAAGTGAGAATAAGCTAAAACTGTCACCTCTTTTCCAAATCTTATAATCAGGGGCTGTCTGGAAAACAGTAGGTGCTAAAATCAACTTTTAAAATACTTAAGCATCTAAGGTGGTCTTTTTCTTGCGAAGTTGGGGTAGACTGGTTATACAACCAGTTTAAACATGGCTTTCTGGTCAAGGAATAAGGACTCCTCAGAGCTCTCCCTATTCAGTAGCCAGCAGCCAAGGGAAGAATTCCTACTAAAACTTCTTGTCCTTAATCCATATGGCCTATTGGGGTATCACAACCTTCTAACAGAATGTCCATAATACAAGACCCAAGGCTTCTGGCCTCCGCACTCATTGTGTGTGCAATACATTCTGTTGTGTAATTAGGTTCTATGCAATTATACTTGTGTATGCACACACAAGTACATATCATCACGGATATAATTACATAGGAAAGAATAAACAAATTGGGGCAATAAAAGGTTCAAGTTCCAACATGCCAAAATGCTAATGAAAGTAACAACTGTATTAAAGTTTGTACTGACTTTTCTTACTCATATGTCATTATATTTCAAAATTTCCGCTGTTATGAAAAATAATCTTCTTTCTTCTTAAATTTGCAGTTATCCTTGACTCCTCTCTGACCTTTTTTTCAAGCTTTCACTGTCTTTACACAAGTGGTGCTCCACTCTTAGAAATACCTGCTTTCTTATCAGTGTTAAGTATTTCATTATGTATTTCATTAAGTATTTCATTATATCACTATTCTATATGTGATATACAACATATATAATATATAATTATAATAAATACATTATCTGTATATATCACCAATGTAGAATAGTGTATAGCAAAACCATTTTTGACATAGATTGTGCAAAAAAAAATTTCTTCCCCACTTACGATTTTTATAGCCACAGAGTACAAATTAATAAAAGTTTATGATATTTCAATGTAGATGTACATTAAAACATCTGTAATAAACTAACTTTTTAAAGTGGTTCATATCCAACAAACATGAATTAGAAAGTACTTGGAGACTCGAACACACTCGTATCACCAAGCACATAGGGTTCTGACTCAGCTCACTATATAGTCAAACTGCTCTTTTGAAAAAAAAAAAAAAAGAGGAAGACAAAAGAACTGCAAATGTACAAATTCACTGTAATGTCAGTCATGGAATTTTAGAGATAGAAACTTTATAGATTACCTAATTCAAGACCCATTTTTAGGGATGAGGTAACTGAAATACAAAGAGAGGTTAAGAGACTCATCTAGAGTGGTTTATGTATAACTAAATACCTCGTGGGTAGAATTATCTCCTAAGAATGAATCCCAGTACATTGCATGTGGGGATGTAAAATGGTACAGCCCCTGCAGAAAATAGTTTGGTGGTTCCTCAAAAAGCTAAATATAGAATATATGGCTCAGCAATTCCACTCCAAAGTACATACTCAAAAGAATGAAAACGGATTCAAACAGATACTTATATGCAATGTTCACTGCAGCACTATGTCCAGCAGCCAAGAGATGGAAACAATGCAAGTGTCCATCAAGTAATGAACAGATAAATAAAATACCAGGTGTGTGTGTGTATATATGTATCACATATATGTATTACACACAATACACATATGTGTACATAATACATATATACATATACGTGTGTGTATAGAAGAGTACACAGCCATAAAAAGGAATGAGGTTCTGATACATGCTACCACATGGTGAACCTTGAAAACATTATGTTGCCCTGACAGGTATGGGTCAGCAGATTGAGCGCCAGCCTGCAAACTGAAAGGTCGCTGGTTCAATTCTCAGTCAAGGCACATGCCTGGGTTGCAGGCCAGGTCCCCAGCGGGGGCGTGCAAGAGGCAACCAATGGATGTTTCTCTCACTCATTGATGTTTCTCTCCCTTTCCTTCTCCCTCCCTTCCCTTCTCTCTAAATATAGATAAATAAAATCTATAATAAAAATACATGTTAAATGGAATAAAACAGATATAAGACAAATAATTGTATGGTCCCACTTACATGAAATATGTAGCATAGGCAAATTCAGAGACAGAAGTAGAGTGTGGTTACCAGAGACTGCAAGGAGGGGTATGGGGAACTAGCTATTGCTTACTGGCAACAGTGCACTGTAAATGTAATTAATGCCCCTGAATCATACACTTAAAAATAGTTAAAATGGCCAATTTTGTTATATATATTTTATAACAATACAAAAAAATTTAAGAATAAGTCCCATGAAAGCTGACTACTGTAGGCAGGGAGCTCTGATGTGGAAGAGATGGACTACACTTGGAAAAAAGTGACCACAGATGTCTTCAATACCACACCCCAATTTTAATTTAAAAATTATTTAAATAAATTGGGTTTTTTCACAGAACTGCTGTTTATATAGTACATCTTTACAGTACTTAGATCCATGGCAAGAAGAGAGACATTTTTAGTATGCTAACAGTTTCCTTAACTATTGTTTCACCTAAGTGATTTCACAACTAAAATTAGGAAAAGAGTCAAAACTTATGGGAAAACGATTCAGAAGCTGGAGTCCAAAACGGAAGAACATCTAAAATAAAGCCTTCTCATGGGAACAAATAATGTTATCACCCACTGACTAAGTCATTAATTCTAAGGAATACTAAAATGAAACAACTTTTGAAGTCAAGGGTATAAAAGAAAAGCAAGAGGGAATGGAAGTGAGGAAACACAAATACATTAGTAACATGTCTTAAGCAGAAACAGTTTAATGAGTCACCAATTTAAAATGCACAAACTCACATGCACTGATCTATGAGGACAAGGCTTATATAACCTTGCCCAACTATTTCAACTGCTCAGTCCATTCTTCCACATGCAGTGTCCAATCCTAATTTTCCTGCCCAATACCCCGACCTCATAATAAGCAATCACATTATACTAATCACAACTTATTACATATATTCACTGGAATATAATTATTTCACAAATCAAGTATTTGAGCAATTTTCACCTTGGGAATGAAAGGAATTAAAACTTTAAAGGCCAGGAATATTCAATATATATTATTACACAATGTAAACATTTGGAAACAAGAGAAACAGCTACCTTCAAGGCTTGTTGCAATAGAAAGTGCCAGTGAAGAACAGTCCAGGACCTAGGGGGTACTAAGGTAAATCAGACATGGTCCCTGCCCCTCAAGAACCTCACATACTAATGAAAAACACAAAAAGCAAATCAGCTATTATATATGCAACGTATATACATTCGTTCTTTCAAAAATATATCTGGACCACCTACTATGTGCCAGGCACAAACCATGTCTAGAGAACCACATGTACAGGTATTTCAGTCTGGCTGGGGCTGAGAGAGCACATATGAGACTAGCAGGCACCAGATTCTGAAAGCCTTGGCGGGATGTGCTGTGAAGCAGTTTAGACCTCACCCTGGGGATAGTTAGGAAATCAGTGAAAGCTGTCAAGGAAGTAACAAGCTCAGAGTTTAATACACTCTGACTCGGGCTTTCCTACGCATTCTCTCTGAGGAGCTGGCGTGGGGGCTCCAGGGGGAAAGGGAAAAAGCCGATATGACCCAGGTTTCACAGATATTGTATGAGGGGTGAAGAAACATCAGCTGCTAGGGTCTACCCTACATCTCTAACCTCCTGTTCTGTCATCAGGCTGCACCCCAATGGGGTAAAAAGATTCAGTTCCACCAGGAGACAGAAGAGTGGTAAGAGACGGAAGAGTTTCTCTGGCCAAAGTGCCTAAAGGTCATCCATAGGAACTACTCACATTTTAAACAGATTATTATATGAACTAAATAAAACTAGAGTATATTAAAACATCTGGAGTGTTAAATTTTATGTTGCGTGTATTTTACCAAAAAAAAAAAAAAAAAAAAAATCTAAAACCTAAGCATACTATTTTCCCAATCCAGCAAACATTAAAAATGGTAAATATTAATTCATATTATAATTATAATTCCCTAATCCCTCCTTCACATTTAAAGAATTCTTCAAAGTCTGCAAACTAAATGTGTAAGAACACACACACACACACACAGCAAGATAATTACTATCATATTGGCGGAGAGAACAGAATCATATTCCAAATGGACATCATCCAATAACCCAACTATCCTTTCCTGGAGACTTGCAAACTGCCACCATAAAGAATGCACATGGACTTGGGAAGACACATTCTAACAGCACAGCTGTCTGCCCAGGCATGCTGCTGAAAGAACAGTACATTCCTGCTTGTCCTGTCCCCCAGCCACCTTAAGCCTCCTTACAAAATGGAGTTTAAACAAAACGGTCATATTTAAGCCTGTAGAGAGAGTGTGTGTGTGTGTGTGTGTGTTTTCAATATGATCAGTTAGGTAATAATAGTAGAAACGAAGCCCTCTAACATCAACCTTCCCCCTGCCCCCAAAGACAGTCTCTGAGGATTCCTGAAGAGAAAAATAATTTTATTTGAGAAATACATATATTTCTCAAAAGTCCTGACTTGGGCCATTTAGGTTCAAAGAGAGGACAAGAAGTCACTAACTTATAGAAAATTAATAAAGTATGGTAGAGGAGTGAGAACTGAGAATTAGAGTAATAGAATCTGAGTCCTAGGCAACCAACTTGCCAGCTTTGTGATCTTAGGGAAACTGTCCTACCTCTCTGAGCTTCAGTTTTTTTGTCTATAAAACATATGTAATGAAACTGAGGCTTAACTAGATTCAGTGACTTAAAAACATATCTACAAAAACTGGACTTTTTAAAACATATATACTATATTCAGAATTGAAAAGATAAAATTTACAAACCAAAAAGCAGGATACATATTACATTTAACAATCATTTCCTTAAGTGTGCTATTACAAGAAAATTATTGCATTAAAAATTTTAAAAAACAGGAAAGATGTTTCAAAAGTAAGAAAATATTATAGCAGTGTCCAAATTCTTTTTTAAAAAATATTTTTATTGTTTTTGTTAAAAAGATTTTATTTATTTTTAGAGGGGAGGGGAAGGGAGAGAGAGAGGAGAGAAACATCAATGTGTGGTTGCCTCTTGCATGCCCCCTACTGGGGACCTGGCCTGCAATCCAGGCATGTACCCTGACTGGGAATTGAACCGGTGACCCTTTGGTTCACAGGCCAGCACTCAATCCACTGAGCCAAACCAGCCTGGGCAAATGTCTAAATTCTTAAACCATTAAAACTACTGACTTGAGTCTAATAGTATGTACTGATGCTAAAAATAATCACTCTTACATTAAATTAATTTACTATACAACTAACGATCCTTTTATGGTTCTGGGAATTTTATTTTTGATTGCTTACTTGTTATTTTTTATTTTTACTCAAAACTACCCAATTCTACTGGAAACTGCTTTCCAGTTAAAATTTCCCAACTGAAAGAGACACAGCTGTTTCTCCTACAGAAGTTCTCAAAACTCGAATTGGATATGACTAATCAAAGAACACAATCTGTTACATAAAATGCTATTGGTTAAAATTCACAAGGCACACTGTGTGTACATCACATTAAAGACACAGATGCTGGCTGCTTAAGGAGTGAGGTGTTCTTTCCTTTGTCAGTGATAGTCGTGACTTTCCTACCAATTATTTATTTTATTGATTTGACAGACAGAGGAGAAAAGAGAGAGACATCAATTTGTTGTTCCACTTAGTTACACATAATTTGGTTGATTCCTGTATGCGTCCTGACCAGGGATCAAACCCACATCCTTGGTGTCCTTGGAGTATCAGGAGGACACTAACCACCTGAGCAACATGGCCCGGGCCCCCAATTATTCACTTCCTAACAGGCTGTCAGCACAACTGGCTGTGTTTGCCTGTGACCAGTGGCAAACGCTGCTCGAGAAAGTGATTTCTTTCACAGCACAGTTTGGTCATAAGCAGCTTTCCCTGTTCTTCCACTTCTGGCTGGAACCGCTGTCTGTACCAGTTTATGCACCAACAGGGTGCTTTAGAGTTTAACACTCACTGATATTTTAACAGTCTTACTACCTCAAAATTTTGAAACTGTAAATATTTTGTTAGGAATTAATAAAGTTCACTTCTACAAATCTGTAAAATTTGGCTTGCTAAATAATAATGTCAACAAGCTTTTAAGGTTAAAGTTATTTTAAATTTAAAAATTAGTTGTAAAGATACTTTCTCCACTTAATTGAACTATTAAGCAAATTAAAATGATACTAAAAGCATCCTTAGCTACTTGTTAAATAGATCAGATGTCCCAACAATTCTTTCCAGCAAAACTAGGACAATATACCGACACTTCCAGTTACTTGTACCTCAAAAAACCAATGTCTTAAAATATCCCATGAATGAGATACTCTGTGAAGCCAAACTGGTCCTTCTTATTAAAATTAATGAAGCTTAGAAAACGCCGGCTGTAAAATCTCAAACGTTGCTCATAGCAATATTTTTTTCTGATATACAATATCTCCTCAGGCAAGGGAAGACAAAAGAAAAAATAAACAACTGGGACTACATCAAGCTAGTTTTTGCACAGCAAAGGAAACCATCAACAAAATAAAAAGACAATGCACAGAATGGGAGAACACATTCACCAATATACATGATAAGGAGTTAATATCCAAAATTTATAAAGAACTTATAAAATTCAACACCAAAAAAAACAAATAATCCAATTTAACAATTGGCAAAGGACCTGAATAGACACTTCTCCAAAGAGGACATACACACACCTCATAAGCAGATGAAAAGGTGCTCAATGTCACTAATCATTGGAGAAATGCAAATTAAAATCACAATGAGATACCACCCGACGCAGGTCAGAATGCCTATCATCAATAAATCAACAAGTGCGGGCCAGGATGTGGGATGTGGGGAAAGGGGAGCCCTCATGTACTGCTGGGGTAATGCAGACTGGGGCAGCCACTGTGGAAAGCAGTATGGAATTACCTTAAAAAATTAAAAATGAATCTGCCTTATGACCCAGGAATTGCACTTCTGGAAATTTATCTGAAGAAACTAAAACACTAATTTGAAAGAATGTATGTACCCTACGTTCACTGCAGCATTATTTACAATCACCAAGATATGGAAGCAGCCCAAGTTGTCCATCAGTAGATGAGAGGATAAAACAACTATGGGACATCTACACAATGGACTACTACTCAGCCGTAAAAAAGAAGCGAAGTTTACCCTTCATGACAGTATGGATGGACCTGGAGAACATTATGCTCAGTGAAATAAGGCAGTCAGAGAAAGACAAATACCACATGATTTCTCTCATGTGTGGAATCTAATAAACAATCTGAACTAACAAGCAAAATAGAGATAGACAGAATAGTGTGGTGATTGCAGGAGGGAGGGGAGTATAAGGGGGTTAAATGGTAATGGAAAAACATAACAAAAAAATTTTTTTAATTAATAAGGTCTACAAGCTTTTAGAAAACATTTTCATTACATTTTGCATACTTAATTCTTACAAAGAGAACGTCTTTGTGTGTATATATAAGTAAAGCAGTCAAGCTGATTAATCACAAAGCAGCAAGTGAACAACAAAAATGGTAACTCCTGTCTTGGCTAATGTACAACTGACATAGTCAAAAAATTATTATACAAAACATAAGACAACGTAAAAGGTCACAACCAGAAGTCAGGAAACCAAAGTCCTACCCTCTTCTCCATTGCAACTACTGCATAGGAGAATTTACCACTGTTTCCATTTCCCCATCTGTAAAACAAGCAGCAGAGGAAGTGGTCCCTCTAAGGTCATTTTCAGCTGAAAAATCTTATGATTCCATGAACCAAACTGAGGTATGTCATATTTCATTTTCTTATCTCAAACAGAAATAAAAATGAGTATTACACAAATTGGGAGTTAAAGGCAGCATTCCTATCTTTAACTAAAAGGCAGCAGCTGTAGGAGAAAGACTGTGGCAGAACACAAACCCATGAAAAGTCATGGAGTGTATTAATAAAAACACACACTACTTTCCCTGGAAAAAGTTCCTTCTGGAAACACTTAAAAAACTTTTTGAAAAACTACCTTCTCCACCATCAACCTGACTCTTAACCACCACTTTGTAAGTCATATTTTAGGAACCCCAGGCAAGCAGATCAAATTAACAGAAACTAACAGTAGAGAAAATTATCAATGCCCCTCTATACTAGAACGGACCAGTGGATAAGAGTTTTAGAATTCTTTTTCAGAGTTCTTTTTGAGAGAGTGTGTGTGCATGTGTGTATACTATGCCAGTCATTTCAGTGCACTCCCTAAACATGACTGGATCCAGCAATCCTTATTTAAAAGTTTTCTTAAATTCTCAATTTGCTAGGCTTTCCCTTCAACTTTCATTTTCTATTCTTCTTCTTCCAACACTATGTTTCTGAATGCTTCAGTGTCCATTTTGCTTTTCTATTTCCCTTATCCATAATTTCATTTTATATTCAAAGTACTTCTATTCATTTAGAAGTACTTTAAGTTCTGAGATCCTCAAATTTCAGATTTATTTCCTATGATGCAACTCCTTTCTACAGTATCAGACAAAGTTTTTTTTAGCAAGTTCAGACATACTGTTCAGTCACTTCAAAGGTTAAATTTCACATTTTGACATTTTTATATTCCATTTATTTTCATTAGTAGTGACCTGCTTACTTGAAGTCTCCCTAGGAATTTTGACTTTTAAATACTTTTTAGCATACTGATACATGTTGGAGAAACCAAAACAATTTCAAATTCGAAATGTCACCTAGTCAAATTGGAGAGGAATAAATAGCATCTGATATTTGTCAAAACTCTACAGCACAGCTTTTTTGGGAAGAACTAAGGAGAAAATTTATTACATGCTGCAATATAACTATAAAAGATATTGGAGTTTCTTCTGGGAATATACATATTTCTTCAAGATGCAAGTGATACTTGCAGGGTCTACAAAAACAAACTTAAACCTTTAGAGTTGAACTATAATTCCTAAAGTTACTGTTCAAAAATATAAATATTCATTATGAGTTCAATTTTATCTCTTACCCCATTCTTCAGCACAAGTCAAAAAATGATACCCAAATAAAGCTGAAAAAGCCCACTGTATCTAGTACCATGCTGCATATCCTATACCTGTTTTAGACTCATAACTCGTCTGTTTCCACCCTTGCCCCCAAGAGTTTATTCTCCACAAAGCAGTCAGACTGAACCTTTTAAATCTATGCCGCTCCCCACAATGCAAGATTCCCATCCATCCAAAGTAAAATCCCAGTTCTTTATGATACTATACGAGCCTTCTATGAACTAGCCCTCAGCAATCCCCTTTGCCCCGCACACAACTTTTACCTTCTTTCTTCTGTATTATCATCTCCTAGCATTCTCCCCTGAAGTCAGTCTTCTCTGGCCCTCTCCACAATTCTGGAAGAATAAATGCCTCTCCTGTGAAAATATGCTGCAGAATTTTGCCCTCAATGATCCTCTCCCTGGAATGCTTTCCTCCTGAAAGTCACTCAAGTCTCACTCCTTCAGATCATTCAATTCTGATGAAATCTCACCCTCCCAGAGGCTTTCTCTGATTATCCTATACCAAATAGCACCTCCCCTACCCCTGTCCTTTTACCCAGCTTAATTTTTCTCCTAGAACTGACCACCACGTGATACAGTAAATAAATAAACATTCAGTGCCCATCTCTACACATGGCAATGTAATCTCCATGAAGCCAGGGCGCTTCACTTGTTCACTGCCACACTCCCAGTGCCAACGAAGTACCTTGTATGCACACAACTGTTAAGTAAATGAAAATTTTAAATGTCTGATTCTAGAATCCACGCTGCCAACTTTAATTATTCACAATACCAAAGAAGTCCTTTAAATAATAAATGTTAGAAGAGTATTTAAACCGGGACTAATGACTGCCTCTAGGGAAGAGAGCTGGATGGCTGAAGGGAGAGGGATATAATGCAATTGAAGGTATACCTCTTAAATCTTGAACTATATTAACATGTTAACACTATATTAATGTGTTAACTTCTTAATTTGAATAAAATTTAGAAATTCATTTAATAACATTGATGCTTGAAATTACATAAACTTCCCAGTTCAATTCTGCATTTTCAAGAAGTGAAATACCAATGGCAAAAACACTAATGACAACCTTGATGTTGTTCTGGGATGTTTTAATAAGATCCCTCGGGGCACCGGCACGGTTGCTCAGTTGGTTAGAGTGTCATCCCAAAACACCAAGATTATAGGTTCAACCCTGGTCAGGGCACAGACAAGAATCAACCAAGAAAGTGGAAGAACACCTCAATGTTTCTCTTTTCTCTTCTCTCTCTTCCCACTATTCAATCTCTCTCTAAAATCAATTTTAAAAAATTTCCTAAAAAGATTTCTGCCCTGGGTAGTGTTGCTCCATGGGTTGAGTGTTGCCCTGAAAACCAGAAGGTCACCAGTTCAATTCCCAGTCAGGGCACAGGCCTGAGTTGCATGCCAGGTCCCCAGTTAGCGGCAAGTGAGAGGCAACTGATTAATGTTTCTCTTGCACATCGATGTTTCTCTCCTTCCTTTCCCCTCTCTAAAAATAAATAAAATCTTTAAAAAATAAAAATAAAAAAGATTCCTCAAGAATTTCTCAGCTCAAGAAGTTATATGGTCCCTTAAACATTCCCTTACTCTCATATTAACTAGCAATCACCTTGCCAGTAGGAAGTTGGAAGCTACATTTAGAGTTCATTCCTTTAGGGCAAAAGTCATTACACAGCAGGACAATAATGTCTTTTTTAACTGTGGGATCATGTGTCAAGGACACTGTTCTCAAACTTTGTCACCAAAGACAGTAGTAACAAAGAATATCCACAATATGCTCCAATACATCCAGATCTTGAGCCCTAGCCCTGGTAATGGCATTGGGTGGGAAGAGGGTTGGGAATGGAAAGGTGGAAGCAATTATTTAGGCACTTCCCTTTATCCCTTCTAATCAAAGCTATTTGTTCCCCTATTTAGACTGGAAGTCATTCCCAGTTTTATTGAAAACAGTGCTCCACTTAACTGACATGAAGCCACATGAAGAGGGTCAATGTCAGAAGAGGAAACCCAGAATGGTGATAGTAATGAAATCCTTTATGGACCCATTCTAGTCCTAAGGGCCTTCTCGGTACTTTGTACTTGTACTGTGTCACACAGGATGGAAATTACAAAACCGCAACTTGAAAGAATAAGCACTGATTTCTGCCAGCTATAAGGCAATGGACTAATGCCCTTCTTAATTTTCAAATTCGGATAATGCTGCACTTTCCCAACTCTTGCATATTAAAGTATTAAGGTATTATATATGAGATAGTGTGCATGCTTAATCTTTCTGTATGAAATCACTTTAACTATATAGACATATTCCCACATCATTTAAATAATCTCTACTCTTAAGATAAAAAAGTCACAAGAGTTGTTCCCTAAAAGTACTAAGAAGCAGTCTGTGTAGTGTTATGTGAAAGGTGGTACAATTAATTACTCTACTGAAATTAGAGAAAAAATTTGATAATGAATTGGAACCTGTCGTATAAAAATTAACTTGGACCTATGCAAAAGAACTATATAGTCTATCTTTTCTTTTTGCTTCCTTAAAAAAAAAATGCAAACAAAAAAGTATAAAAACAAAAGAGTAATTTGTGACACTGAGACATTTTACCTTTCCTTTACAGGCACAATATAACAAACCTTGAACCAGTCATATTTCATTTATTTATTAGTCATTGTATACAGCAGGGAATTTAACCATACTCAGTGATACCACTCATTTGTTGCACTTATAAATAGCAGAAATCAGATGAATTGTTGAGTTACATATGACAAGTCACTTAATATTTAAGTACCTATTGTGCCGGGCAGAGAGGAACGAAATATACATTACACAGAAAACTCATTATCATGTCCAACTACAATCATATCATAGACAAAATTTTTAAAATGGGTTAGAAAAAAATAGAGAATGATTTTTTGTTAAGGTATTCTCTAAAATATTAATAAGTCTGATCTTTTCCTAATACATACAAAAGCCTAAATGCTTTACTTGAAATATGGCTATTTTAAAAATGGAATTCAGACTACGTAACAGCCGCAACTAGACAAAACAAACAAACAAAAAAAAAAA
>PVKU01014684.1:0-21834 GCA_004027475.1 Anoura caudifer | reverse complement strand
GCTCTCCGCGCCTTCGCTGCCCCGGCCGTGGCCGTGTGCCCCTCTGTTCCCCAGCATTCTGCAGAGCGTGTAGTCTAAGCTCCCATTTTAAGTGAGTTACGTGTGCAACACTGTCAGGTCACCTGGGAAAACAGGGATCACACATTAAATTGTAAATACAGTGTTGTGCTTTGGGGAGAATAACACCGCTTCTGTTCATTTTCATTTTTAACTTTTATTCATTAGTCATTTTTGTGAAGAATTTTTTTATGTTAAAGAATGATAATTTTTCAAGGCATAAGCATTATAAATTGAAGTATTCTACTCACAATTGTGTTTAAAATATATGTCTCACTTTACATAATAATGTATAACTGAAAAAGTAGTAGTGCTACAATAATTTGTTCTTACATATTATAAATGATCAATCTGTGTGGCAGTTGAAGTATTGATGGAAAACACAATTATCAATTGTAGCATATTTATTGCATTTTTGATTGTAGGTTTTTTCCTCTATGGGCTCATTTGGTCAGGAAACAGTTAATATAGAAATCAATAATTTGTTTTATCTTGACTTAATTTAGTGTTAGAAAAATGTAAAACCAATTTTCCATTTTTGAAGAGAGTTATTTTTTATTTATTTGTTTTTTATTTTTGAAGGCAGGTCAATGCCTGTCATTTTTGGGAGCTCTTTAAATATGCACCTTGGAGGTCCATGAGAACAGTAGGTAAGGTCATGGACGAGAACGCAGCGCCAGCGTCAGCGTTAGCGTATCGATGGTTGTGATTGCTCCGATTGACCGGCTGGCACCTGTGAAGTGAGATCAGAACGAGGGCGCCTCGGAGGCTGTCAGACGCCTCCCTGGGTCCGTGTGTGCACGCGGGCCTCTGCGGCCCCCTGCCTGCTGCAGCCACCACAGGCCGAAGCGCAGTCTGGGCTCTGAAACCTCCCCCCTGCAGGTGCTCCGAAATACTCGAGTGTGTGCTTATCAGGTTGTGGTTTGGAGGTTGGAAAGTGGTACTGTGAGTCTACGTAGAGATTTCTCGATTTGAAAGTTTCGACAAAGTGGCCTTGAAAGCCTTTTTAAAAAATTCTTAATTGTTGATTTTAAATAATTTTGGAGAATCAACAATTTTTAGCCCATGTACAGGTTAAAATACTACATTGGAATATTGTGAAAAGGTTCTGCTCGGCTGGGAAGTGAGGGGTGAAACCACTGGCCCTGTGCTGGGGGAGGGTGCAGAGCCTCCGGGGAGCCCCCGTGGCCCGCTCCCCAGGAGGTCAGGCGGGGCTGCGGCCCCAAGGCTGTGGCTTTCTCAGAGAGGCCCGTGAACCTGCGTCATCTGGCGGAGTCGTCCGTGGAGCAGCGCCTCTCAGTGCGGCCTGCGTAGTATCCTAAGCACTTGAGTCCTGTAGCTCTGATGCTCACTTGGCAACTTCGATTTAAAAGCGTTGTTTAGCAGATTCAGCTCTTAATCTTAGACTTTTAGGCAGTCAGTGATTACCTTTAAAATAGATTACCTGTGAAGTAAATCACAACCAACCTTCTTTAATTAAGACAGCATTTCAGTCATAAGAGTGAGCGCTGTCTGCCAGATGATTTTTCTCAGTTGTTTCAGTTTAAACCAGTTGGTTTAAGGTATAGAACAGTATTTCATGTGGAGCTGTTGATTTTATACTAATTAAGGATCGGTCTCCTGTGTGCTCACTGTGGCGGGGTGTCCTCGCCCGCAGGCCGTCGCGTCAGTTCGGTGACTCGTGTGCACGTGTACGAGGCACGCGGAGCACCAGGTCCGCAGCACCAGGTCTGCAGCACCAGGTCCGCAGCAGGGCCTTCAGCAAGAGGCGGGGCTCGGGGAGAGTCACTCTGGGTGCTGGGTGGGGAGGGACCGGGAACGAGGTGGACTTCGGGCTCCGGACATTCTGGGCTGAGAAAAATTGTATTCAGTAAAGGCATACGGATAGATGTTTTGGGGAATAGAGTTTTCTTTAGAAAAGTATTGACTTCGTGGTAGAGAATTGCTAAGAAAGAAAGCTGAACTACATTAAGGTTATAGTTTACCATGTTTATCTAAAAAAATGCTTTTTTTAATTAATTTTTTTTCTGTCCATCCAGGCAAGCCACTTTTTACCAGAGTCTGTGTCAGCAGCATTGTTTCTGGTTTCTCTGGACATGCCTATTTCTTTGGAATATCCAAATATTCACGAAGCTGTGGTGGCCTATTTGGAACAGCTGAATTCTGAAAACTACAGTATTTATAAACGAACTGCAGAGGCTGTTTATTCAATTGAATGTGCCTGTAACTTCCTGTCTGACGTTGGGAAGGAGGTAAAAAGTTTTATTAATACCTCTTTTAAACTCCTGTGATGAAATGTTTAGAAAGTGTGGCCTGTACTTTTCAAATTAGTGGACACAGAACAGTTGAATTGTTAGACGTAGGATACGTAATGAGCGAGTGGGTCAATTATGAGATTAAAGTAAGGATATGACTTGTAAAAACATAAAGTGAAGACTTTAGATTAATGACTGATGTACGGTCACGAAAGCAGAGGTTTTAAGAAATCAGTAATTGTTAATTATTCTCAGTGTCTTAATACTTACTAGTGCGCTCCCCTCTTGGCGGTGGCGTGCGGCGTGCGCGCAACTGTGAGGGCTATTTCAGGGCTTCCTTGTGGACACGTTTCTTCTCTGATGTTCGTGGACCCTTATTCACTCACGCAAGAGCCGGCAGTGCCGTTAAGTGAAGCCGTGAACCAGGTCGCAAGGCGCAGGGTGCCTTTGGGTGGAGCGATAGAGCAGCCGCTGTGTGGTCCCTTATTCCTGTTCGGGTGTCCTTTGGCGTGTGTCGGCGAAGGGCTGACGCGTCTGAAGTAGACATTGACTGCAGTAATTGTTTATTGTCTGAAAATACCAAATCGGGCCTGAAGGTCTTGAAAATATTGGGCACAAAATTCTTTTTTTTTTTTTTGGTCCTTACATTGGAGCCTGCCTGAAGCTCATAGTTCTGATTTTCCTTTTTGCATTGTTGTTTTTTTCCCCTCTTTTCTTTTTTGCCATGTCTTGATGCCATTGGCTTCTTGTTTCCTCCAGGGTAGGATTTTGAGTTATTTTTAAGCTGAATTATTTCTAGTTATTTATTTATGTATTTATGTATTTTTAGAGTGATGGGGAAGGGAGGGAGAAAGAGAGGGAGAGAAACATCAATGTGTGGTTGCCTCCACCACACCCCTTACTGGGGACCTGGCCTGCAACCCAGGCACGTGCCCTGACTGGGAATCAAGCCCGTGATGCTGTGGTTCATAGGCCCGCACTCAATCCACTGAGCCACACCAGCCAGGGCTTTAAGCTGACTTATTTCTGTAGCTTTCCGCACTGTCAGCCAGCCATGCATGTGTTGTGCAGGATGTTAGAAGCGGAGCGGGTCCCGGGAGCCAGAGCCCCGCCTTGCGCTCCACCTGGTGGGGAGGTCGGACGGCAGGCAGTGGGGCAGGCAGTGGGCGAAGGGCCGTTCAGGCCTGCTCGCAGGTGAGCCGGTTCTGTGTGGCACTCAGCTCGGGGGGTTCTCCACAGCTTTCTTCCAGGACCGAGAGTTTTAGATTCTTGTTGAGGAAATGGGCGTAAGCAAATGTGAGCAATCTCGGGGCCTCTGAATAACCTAATTTCTTAAAGTTGCTTAGTTAACTATGGAGAATTTTGTTATTTTGTTATGCATGAACTTGACATTTACTGCTTTACTCTGATTTTTTTTTTTTAGGGAGAGAAGAATCTTCTAGAATTAGTGGAGCTGGCAGATCAAGCCTTGCGCAGCTTTTCCTACCATCAGTATTTTCCCCTAATAAAGGAAATCGTCTGCATTTGTTCAAAGATGTAATATTTTCTTTCTTAATGTGACTATATTATAGGACATGGGGTGTGTGTGTGAGGGAGAACTTAGTCGCAATGAAAATGAATTTGGTCTTACATCTTATTGTCATTTTTTAGTTTCAGTTGCTTTCATGTGGGTCTGGCCTTTTCACTGTGTTGTATGTGTAGCTGCATTAGGACAGTTGACTTATTCAAGAGTAAACTTTAAAAATCTCATGCTACAATCACAGTGAATTGTCCTTGGATTTTTATACATTTGGTATCCATTCAAACCAGGGATTCAAGCATATTAGTTTACTTATTTATTTTTAAAATTTTAATTAATAACTTAAATTGGTTTTTTAATGTAAGTTTCATTACTTCCTACCTTTTCCTTATATGGATTTTTTGGAAAACATCATGCATTGGTTGATTTTGGGGGGAATTGTTGGAGCAGATTCCTATTAGAACTTAGTATTTTCATTGCTTTTGGAAAGAGCAAATTGCATGGTGGTGAATATCAATTCAATATGTGATTTTAACATTTATTTATTTTTCACTTCACGTAATTACCATTTTGCATGTGTGTGACATTTAAAATCCACTCTCTTCACAAATTCCAATTGTCCAGCGCAGGATCCGTGACGGTAGTGACCGTGCAGCGTGTCAGGTCCTAGAACGCGCTCGTTCCGCGCAGCTGAAACACTGTGCCCTTTGACCCCCTGCCCCCCAGAAATGACCGCTGCCCTCTGCCCCTGCGGGCTTGACCACTCCAGGTCCACGTGCAAGTGGAGTCACACATCATTTACTTCTCCGTGTCTGGCTTCCGTTGGCATCGTGTCCTTTGGGTTTAACCATGTGACAGATGGAAGGATTTTCTTCCTTTTTTAAAAGGCTGTACCATATTTCATTGTATGCATACACCGTATTTTCTTTATTCATTCACCAACAAACGGACACTTGGGTGATCTCCATGCTCTGACCGTCGTGAGGAATGCTGGGAGTGGCACGGGCATGCCGATGTCCCCTCAGCACCCTGATTCACCGTTCCGTGGATATCGATCCCAGGTGTGGGTTTGCTGGGTCATGTGGTCGTTGTCCTTTTAATTTTTTTGGCAACCTCCATATATTTTCCATAATGGTTGTACCAATTGACATCCCAAGTACAGGTTTTTAAATACGTTTTGGGTGGTTTTTGATACTCTTTTAAGAGAATATTCTTTGCCTCGAAACAGTGTGTGTTTGGGTGAATGCTGATACCGTAAGTACGATCCCAGTCAGAGGGGCTGGAGTAGGAAGAAGCCCCTCCCACTGTGCTTTTCCTGGTCTGTTCGGTCGGTTCCTTGCCTCACGGATGTCTCGGCTGTGTTATCGTTTCCCCAGCGGGAAGTCAGCCCAGGCCAGCCCGCTGCTGCGGGGCGAGAGTCAGAAGGTGCTTCTGCGGATGCTGTCTCACCCGTCGCTCCCAGCGAAGGTGGAAACCTACCGCTGCTGTCTGGAGGTGGTCAAGGTGGGTCTGCTGTTTTTCGATTCGTGGGGCGAACCAACAGTGGGTTTTCTTCCTATGACTCTACAATTAAATTACTTGACCTTTTAAATGAGAGGTAAGACCTATTACTGTAAAAATAGATGCAGTTTTTGGTCATCAGTGAATGAATAAAGACATTTATACTATTCAGTTTCCTTAACTTTGTAAGTCTAGCAGTCGAATCGCTTTATTACAGGTTTTGGTGAGACCTGCACTCATGTTGTGTTATTTAATGATGGAAAGTTGTCAGGAAAAGCGCCAGGTATTTAAAGTGATCTCCGTGCTCAGGGAGAGGTTTTAGGTTATTACGGCTTAAATTACGTAGTTTCAGGACTTTTTTCTTAGTCATGTTTTTCTTTTGAAACATTTGTTTTCTGTGCTTTTAAATCATCAAATATTTCAACATAGAATAATATATAGAACATTAACTTTCTCAGTATGGGAAAGAACATTGTACGTAGGACAGTGTTGAAAAATGTATGTGCCTCTACTCTTGAAAATGTCGTCTTGCATTTAACATTCTTGTGAGTACTATCTATACATGACAAATGTTCACATTTTACCATTTTTACTTTTAAGAGAAATAAGAATATTACAGTTACAGCTGAAGCCTCTTTCCCTCTTCTTACCGTTTCTTCCACCAGATAACCACCCTTACAAAGTAGGTGTGTACCCTTCCGTCCATCGCTGTACGCATTTTTACGGTATACGCGTATCTTTACAAACAGGCGCATGTCATTGCTTCATACTGAACGTGTTTCAGCTGCCTGCTGTTTCCGTGTTAATAGTGGCGTTTGAGACCAGCCTGGTTCCTTCTTCCTAGCTGCTCTGTAGTTTGAGTATCTTCTCTTTCATGTTTAAATTAATGTTTAAGTTCCGTCCACTTTTTACATAAATACGTTTATCAGTAGCAGTCTGTGACTAATGGTGCCTGTGTTTGAGAGCCTCTTGGCTTTTCCTTACTCGTGGATGATGGTTGCCGGTCTCGATCCGGAGCGGCAGCTTAGCTGTGCGCGGAGCCGCTGGTCGGCCGCCGCTTTCCCTCCGCGCGGTGCGGAGCTGCTTCGCCTTCTTGTCACTGTTGAGCAGCCTGCTGTCGGTTAAACTACAGTTGCTTGGTATTTTTTTTCTAGTTGCTTTTAAGGTCTTTTCCTCATCTCATTATAATATGTCTTTGTGTGTGTGTGTATATATATATCTTTTAAAAACTTGTTCATTTAGCATTCTTCAGTCTGAAGACTTGTGTCTGCAGACTCATTTCTGGATACTTCTTCATCATTGTTGTTCCTCCGAGCCCGCTGCCCCCTCCAGGTGGCAGGCGCACGAGGCCTGTGTTGGACCTTCCTGTTGCACCCTGTGCACCTTTTAAGCCTTTTTGAAATGTTTTTCCCTATCTCCTGCTGTTTTGTTTGGATGAACTCCTCGGTGCTGCTGTTCGATACACTTATTCTTTCTTTAGCTACATCTAATTTGCTGGTTAGAAATAGTGGCAAAACATGCATAACCCGAAACTTAGCATTTTAATCACTTTCAAGGGCACAGTTGCGGGGCATTAAGCACGTTCACGCTGCTGCGCAGCCTCAGCATCGTGAGCCTTCAGAACCTCCTCCTTTTCCCAGTGGGGACTCTGTCCCACCCGGCGGTGAGTCCTCATCCCCCACCCCCACCCCCCACCCTGTCCTGGCACCGCCTCTCCACCTTCTGTCTGAGTTCGACTGCTGTGGTTCGTTTTCTTCATTTAACGTAACGTCCTCAGGGTTCGTCCATGTGGTAACGTAGATCAGAATTGCATTCCTTTTTAAGGCTGAATAATATTCTCTCATCTGCATATCGCACATTTTGTTTTCCATCCATCTGTTGATGGACGTTTGGGTTATTCGCATCTTTTAGCTACTGTAACCAATGCTTCTGTGAACGTAGGTATACAAATATCTGCGTGTGTACCTGCTTTGGTTCTTTTGGGTGTATAGCTCATTGTGTTACTTATTTCCTTTGTGTCTGTCATTATGCGCAACTGAAGGGATTTGGTCGTCTCAGCAGCTTGGCTAGTATCCAAGGCTGCGCTGCTGGCGGAAGTCACGCAGTCCGTGTCTCTCGCAGACTCAAAAACTGCTGGGCGGGAGGATCTGTCATCCTCTCGGGGTAAAAGAAAAGTTTCGGTGAACACTAAAATTGGAATTGAATTTTATTTATTGATTTTAAATATTTTAAATATTTATTTATTTTTGGAGAGTGGAAGGGAGGAAGAGAGGGAAACATCAATGTGTGGTTGTCTCTCACGCGCCCCCAGCTGGGGATCGGCCCGCAACCCAGGCCTGTGCCCTGACTGGGAATCGAACCAGCAACCCTGTGGTTCACAGGCCGGTGCTCAGTCCATTGAGCAACACCATCCAGGGCCGGAATTGAATTTTAAACAGGAGAAAGGGGAATCCTTTTGAAAAGTCAGTGTCACTAGTGTTTAAAAGCTTTTTTGTTTTGTTTTCCAGGAATGTTTAGGTGTCCACAATGTCAGTGAACCTGTCTCTTCGCTTTGTAATGGAATTCATTTTCTGCTCCACCCAAAAGTTCTGTATGAAATCTGCGCATTCGGCATGCAAGAGCCTAAAAATGAGGTATGGCACGTTAAAAGTAAGTGCAAAACATTGTGATTCCTCAGACACTCAGCTAAATCAAGGTAATATCCTCATATAACTAGACAGTATGATGAGAAACAGAACAGAAACTTTGATGTACGGGCTCACTCAAGTTATTTAAATAAATGGAAATGTTGAAGAAGATACGAGAATCAAAATACACGGCATACTCTCTCAAAGAATTCGTATGAAACTGTTCACTTATGTTTCTTATCCAAGATGTAGAGAACTATGCAGTGTTATAGTTAGCAGGTTATTTCTTTATGGGATTTTTTATTCAATGGAAAAATATACCCTAAAGGTAAAAAAAAAAAAAGGAGTGTGAGATGATGCTGCAGCAAAGCGAACCTCGGAAGGACGAGCTGTTAATCACAGCACCTGCCCAGGTTCTCTCTGATGCTCCAGGTGTGTCGGCGACCCAGCGGCCACCTCACTCTGGTGGGTGTCTCGTCTGTGTGTTGGGCAGGTGAACGCCGCGGCCAAGGCCATCCTGCTGTACCTGCTGCAGGGGCGGCTGATGATGACAGTGCCGACCTGGGACAGGCTCGTCCAGGCTCTGTGTCCGGTCATCCCGGTGCTGCAGGTAGGATATGTCCCTCCCGCCGACGGCCCCGTTTCTCTCTGGTGAGCGGGGTGGGCGGGAACGGCACACCCGGTGGGGCTGACACGTTGTAAGGGGGTGAAGAGACGCTGTGCAGGCGCCGTGGTTGAGAGAGCAGCAAGCGGTGGCTGTCGCGTTTCTGGCAGAGGAGCCAGGGCAGCTAATGGGCGTCCCCCTCTGCGTCCGGGTGGGGGGTTCACTGTGGGGCGCAGGCCTTCAGCCGTGATGAAGAGCAGAACTCGGCCTCACGTGGAGGCTTTTAGGCAAAGCTCAGGCTGTTAAGCAGACGTGACGTCACAGCGTGGTCCATGAATTATTTCTGTGCACGTATGTGACTGGAGTTTTCCTCTGACAACGAACTCTCAGAAGCAGCTTTCTCAGCAGTCCTTGTGGGCGTTAAAGGAGCAAGGGGACTCAGGTTCCTGCCCCTCGGACGGGGAGGGGCCGTGGGCACCGACCCCCCCCCAACAGCCTGTAGAACAGGAGCCAGGGCCCTGGGCCTCGAGGCTCACCATGCAGGTGTGTCTATGCAGGTGTGTCTGCCACACCCCACCTCTGTCCCGTGGGGCCGGTCCGAAGACCTGGGGGTGCTTCCGCCACCAGAACCCTGGGAATCAGAACAGTGAGCAGGTGTCCCAAGGTCGGCGTATTTCCCTGAAGGGCTTCAGTGTTGCTTTTAAAGTACAGTCTTAAGTAGGCTTTTCAGGTCATGTAGGTTATTTTGAAAAGTGACTTTTCAGCCAAATCGAAAGAAAGGTAGGGTTGCCTGACAGGCCAGTGCGGTTCTCATGTTCAAGTTGAAACTGTGCGCACACCCGGACAATGTGTTGTTTTCTCCTGGCGTCTGCTAGGGCTACGCTGACACGGAGGACCCTCTGGGTAACTGCATTCTCCTCCTCAGCGAGGCGAGGACCGAGGGGGACGCAGGGGCTCTGCCCTCAGCTGCCCGCCTGAGGTCTGTGCTGCGCCTGCTGCTCGTGAAAAAGCCGTCGTAAGTACAGCGCGCCTGTGAGTGGGAAAGATTAAGGGGGACGATCTCAGAAAGGGTAGCACGGTGATTATATCAGACCGCGGCAGACCCGAACTGGGGGCGGCGAAGGAAAGGGATTCTTTCCATTAGACAGAGAGAGGAAACTGATGGGTGAAGCTCTCTCCGCAGATCCAGGGGTTTCGGGTGCTTTCTGGAACCATCCATCCATTCCCAGGGCGGTGGTCAGACCTGCGCAGAGCGTTGCTGCTGGGTCCCGTGCGGTGGGTGGTGCGGTGGGTGGTGCGGTGGGCGGTGCTGTGGGCGGTGCTGGGCTTGGTGCGGTGGGCGGTGCCGTGGGCGGTGCCCGCTGAAGCCGCAGAGATCAGTGGGTTGCAGAAGTTAGAGCATCTCCTCGCCTCTTCCCTTCAGAAATTGTTAGCCGGGCGCGATCCTTTGCTAAATGCTCGTTCTGAAAATGAAGCCTTTCGCGGAAGCGTAGTGGCCCCGCAGCCCCACGTGCCCGAGTGTGCAGGCGGTTTAATTCTTGCTTGGCTTGCCCTCCGGGGATCAGTCCTCTGAGGCCGGTGTTAGGACAGGGGACTTGAGGGCGATGGGACACAGCCGGGTGGCCGGCCGTGGCGCTGGGAGCACCCGCAGTCCTTGAAACCTGGGACTCGCAACATCACTTAGAATGCGCCCAGTTCCATGTGGTTCAGGAACCTGCCCGAGGAGTGGCAGGTAATTTGCCGTCTCGCCGTCTCCGGCTCCGAGCCCTTCGTCCAGGGGACGGTTTTTCTGTTTTTCCAGGCGGCTGTCCAGCGGCATGCAGAAAGCCGCTCTTCCGAGAGTCTGCCACCTCCCACTCCACTGACCTCATTCCTAATGCACTCCAGAGAAAGTGGGATTTTGGTGGGAGTGCAGTTTTTCTGTGTCCCTATTTGAGGGGAATCTATCTGATTTTTATACATGTTGTGATACGGTTATCAGCTACTAGTGCGATTACTCCCCTGGAGGTCAGACCTGATGTTTAAACTCTCTCGGGCCCGGCGGCTGTTTTTATGGCTGAGGCAGCACTAGGCTTGGTGCCAGGGGTTGCCAGGCTCAGGGAGTCTGTTTCTTCATTTGTAATTAATTATCGGCTCTTCCTTTGTTTCTGATGTTTGTTTACACGTACAAAATTGGGAGGGTGACTGTAGCTATACAGTAAGTATTCTGATAGAAGAACTAGAGAGTTACCACGAATGCCAGCGTGGGCACGGCTGACTCTTGTGCTGGCCCACGGTAACGGGTGGTGGTCGCGGCCCTCCTGCTTTATCGACACGCGCCCACCGGGGCGCTGACCTGCATGCTTCCTTTCCCAGGGTCCGTTCGCTGGCCCTGGAGCTCCTCGCCCGTCATCTCACCAGGGAAGAAGGGGCCGATCGAAAGCGCCCCGCCATAGACGCCAGAGTCCTCTCCAGAGCTTCTAACTTGTTTGTTGCCAAGACGCCCGTTGACCTCCAGCTGGATGACAGAAGAGAGCTGATCATCAAGGTGACTGTGACTTGGGCCTGTCTCTGTGTGGCTGCTGCCCGCTCGCGCACCACACGTCTGACGCTGCGTTCTTCCATGGGTGGTCGGCGCCGGAGGGAGAGCGGTGGCGGCTTCCAGCGCGGTTCTGCGCGGCCGCCTTGAGGTTGTGTTCTGGCTTCTTCTGGCCCGTGGGTCCATTTGTTTACCGAGCAGACGAATTTCTTGCGTGCCTACGACACGCCAGGCACTTTACCCTTTTTCATGTGATGTGGACACTGGAAATGCACTTCATTTGAGTAGCGTCTCGAGTGCAGCATACGGCTAATATGGTGGAAAGATCACTAACATAAAGCTATTTAGAATTCTTGTCCTTATGTTGGAAATTGCCTATAATAGCAAAAAAGAAAAGTTCCTATAATAAAAATTTTTACCCTCTTCATGGTAAGAGGAAAAACGTCATGCAGGGGCAAAGGCAACCCCTCTCCTGGGTGCAGAGCAGCGCCCAAGCCTGTGGCGGTTCTGGGGAGCCGCGCGGAATCACGCAGTGGGTTTTCTCAGCGGGGAAATGCGTTCAGCGTTCTCCCGGCCTCGGTGTTTGGGGCCGCCAGACGGCCGTGGCAAGAGGATCGAAGAACCTTCCCCGGGCCCTGGACGGGTCCTGTTGGGACTCCCTACGTCCTGAGCATGCATTGGTCCTCCCTCCTGTGCCCTGTGCGTCTGTGCCCTGTGCGCGGCAGGCGGGAAGGCGGGGGTGGCTGTTCTGGAACGGCCCCGTGTCTGTGTTAAAGCCAGCAGGTGACAGCAGGTGGGAGGGAGGACAGGGGTCATCTTCGTTCTTTTCTTCTCCCCTTCCCAGCTCAGTGCTGCCACCTCGCACCCTGTCCTGGCGTGAGTACTGCCCGGGCCTGGTGTTGGGGTGGCTTTGCCAGGTGCTGGGCAGCAGGTCCCGGAGGCTGTGTGCTTCCTGGTCTGTGGGAGGGAGGACGGGGCTGGGCTGGGGAATTCCCAGGGCGGCTTCCGGGCAGCGGAGGCTCCTGAGTCCGAGGCCTGAGTCCGAGCCAGGCCCCTGGTCTGGGCGGCCTGCTAGCCCTGCCGGGACGTGTGCCATGACCTTTGGATGGACCGTCGGTTAGGAAGGACTTCCCGCCAAACACGTCCATGGAGAGAGGCTTGTTTTAGACGATGGCTCTTTGTTTTAGATCCTGAGTTCCTCCCTGACTGAGCACGTTGGTGTTGCAAACTTACTTGTATGTAATTATGTCATTTCCTTAAGTTGGCTTTTTGAGCTTCATTCTTACACTATGAACTATAGTTCAAATTCCAAATTCTATTGGAGAATTGGAAGTAGATGAAATTTTTTTCCCTTTTGGTTTGCAGTTGGAGACTGTTGAAAAGGTATATGAAATCTTCATCTCAGACGACATTGACCTTGTGCTGAGAAAGTCGGCCGCGGAGCAGCTGGCTGTGATTCTGCAAGGTGGGCGCGTGTGGTTGCTGCGTTGGGTGGGCGGCGGGGCGGATCGGCTGGGAGTTGGGGGCGGGGTAGGGGAGAGCAGTGGGGGAAAAGGCGGGACACCTGTAACTGAACAATAAAAAAGAGTTTGAAGTTTTATCCTTTAATTTCAACACCAGGTGTGACTATTTCTAATAGTTTGAAAGTTATCTGGATGTCTGTTCTGTATTACTAAAACTACGGAAAATGTTCTTTAACTTTTAGTAACTTTTTTTTTTGTCTACAGATATTAAAATGCATGCTGTGGTGAAAAAGTTGTGCTTAATTGACAAGATAATTGAGTATTTAAACGAATGTGTGGGTCAGGATGGTGAGGTAAGACTAATGGGTATCTACATACATTTTTACAGACCAGTGTTTTTATTAAGCAGCTCTGAGAGTGAATTCAGCTGAATTTGCCTCCGTCCTTGGAGTCTGATCCTCGGCCATGTTTGTTCGTTCATTTCCAATTGACATCTCCACGAAGAAAAGCTAGTCTTGAAATTTCCGTCTGACGCGTACACGCAAGTCTATACAAAGCTTAATTTTAGCAGAAATTAATTCTTAGTACTTACTTGCATTTTTGTTTCACGCACGTTTGATAAAGCATAAAATTTAGAGTAAGATAACAGGAATATAATAGGATGACGAGAATATAATGGAATAATAGTGAAGTGTGTTTGGTGTCACCCCGGAGCTGATGAACTTGGAATGACGGTGCCCCCCCCCCGCCCCCCCCCGGCAGGTGGTAGAACGTCTGGTCCCGCCGAGCCTCGCGCTCCTGAGGAAGCTTCTCTGCGCGGACCCGGGGGCCCGGGGCTCCCTCGCCCAGCGGCCTTCGCTCCTGACCCTGTTGTTCAGAGGTGAATGGGCACACTGCTGCCGATGGGATCGATCTTAAGCTTTAAGTGTTAAATGTTCAACTAGAGGGAATGTTAACTTTCCATTTTGGTTTATTAGTCACTTAAAAAACCCATCGCAATGGAAACTGTTGAATCCTTTTGTGGACGTTTCTCTGAGAACAGCCTCTCTTCCGTCCAAGTTAGGATACTTTGCATTTGAAGTTCATTGCTTCTGATCTTTTATAGTATCACGCTTCTTTTTACTTCGCAGTGTCCTTGATATTTCATGAAGATTGTACTGTCGTGACTGAAGTCGGAGCACTATTTTGTCTTCTCTTATTTGATGAAGTCTCAAGAATGGACATGTGGTGAGCTCTAAGAGTTTACGAAGTTCTTGCTCACGGTTCTCCCTCTGCAGTTTCTGATGCAGCCTTACGGCAGTGCGTGGACTGTCTGGCTTAGGAAGTGTGTGCTTTCCTTGGTGGATGTGCCACGGGGTGATTTCGGGTTTGAGTAAGCAGCATTCAGACGCTCATTGGCTCACAAAGTCACGCTGAACTTTTATTTGTAAACATTACGAGGTAGAAAATCTAAAATTACTGCAGTAATTTTAGTCAGTGATCTGTTTTTCAGTATACTCAGTTTTGCGTGTTTTTCTTTAATATTTTATTTTAAAAAACCTCCAGGAAGATGCTGAGGATGGTAATACCTGTGTGACACTGACCTTGAGCAGGGTCAGCAGGCGGGGGCACAGGTCCACCTGCTGCCACAGAACCTGTGTGATGTGAGCCGGTTGCGAGACGCACTCCCTAAAGGGAAGCATGCTTTACTCCTCCTACGCGGCCCCAGGTTACTGGATGCCGGGACCGGTTGCCCGTGTGCCTGGAGTTTCGGGCGAGGCAGTGAAGTGAGCTGCGTTTACGGGCCACTCAGCTGTCCCTTTCCTTCCGTGTTTCCTTCCCGAAATAGGTCTGTCGCTCCTCCTGGGAAGCCTTCTTCACCGTCAGCCTTCAGTTTGCCTGTTTCAGTTTTTAGAAGGTAAAGATGTTTCTCTTTCTTGAAAGAAAACTATGGTTACAGAAATGGAAACCAGCACCTGTAAATCCGTCACAGTGTTCATCTAGTATGTAAGCCACGTGGCTCTCCGTGTTGTGACTTTTCCTTCACGGCGGTGCTTGGAGAATCAGTAAGGGTCCGTCCCCATCGCCGGGTTTTGTCTTGGTGACGTTCAAGTTCACAGAATGTGCCAGTCCGTAGGATGTTGAAGTCCGTAGGATGTTCAGGTCCGCAGACCATTCAAGTCCATGGGACGTTCAGGTCCACAGCATGTCCAAGTCCACAGGACAGTCGAAAGACTGAGCAGTGAATGCCAGCCCACCCTTCAGCCGAGATTTAGCAGCTGTTAGCAAATGGGCTGCCTGTTTCTCTTCCTCTACGCCCCATAGGTTTATTTATTTATATGCATTTTTTTCCTCGTGATCCATGTGAAAATAAGTTTAGGACATAATTTTACTTCCTGCCTAGCTTACACGTCCTTAAATTGTAAATTAAAGACATTTCCCCACATGACCACCGTAAATATACATACATAAAGTCTACAAATCATAAGAGTATTTGATTCATTTTTCCGAGCAAATGCGCCCATGTCACTACCCTGAGGGTAAGGTACAGAATATTACTAACATGCCAGGAAACCCTTCCATGCCTCCCTCATTACTTTCCACACCCATGAAGGTAGTTCTGTTTTAGTTCCTGTTACTGTGCAATGTTGTTGCTGGTTTTTGCACTTCAGAAACAGAGCTCATGCTTGTATTCAGCTTCCTTGGCTCACCGTGAAGAGGTTTGTCTTTCGGTCGCTTTCCTTGCTCGGTGGGAGTCGGTGTAAGCGTGTGCAGTGGTGTGTCTGCCCTTGTCATTGGTGGGCGTGTGCTCTGAACGCGTGTGGGCCAGAGGGTGTCCTTGTGGTCAGCAGATGCTTCCAAACGGGACTCCAGTGGTGGTAGCGGTTCCCATCCCCAGCAGCAGCGCCGGTGCCGGCTGCTCCCGCCCCCCAGCCCTCGGTCAGCGCCGGTGCCGGCTGCTCCCGCCCCCCAGCCCTCGGTATCCGCCCGCCCACTCGGTTTTCTTTGTATTAGAATGTTTCTGACACGCTTGCTTGCAGTAGCCGATAGCTAGAAACCTCCCAACATCTCACAGCAGGAAGAACTGGTAAATGGGCTGTGCTATCTTCGTACACGGACCACCACGCAACCTCGAGGGACCCCCGCCCACACAACAACAGGGGTCTCATAGACGTAAGGGGGTCCCATCGCCATGGCACGTAGCTGAAATGAATAAATGAGGGACCGCACGTGGCGCTGGGCATAAAGTGGCGTCCCTGTTTTAGCTGAACACCTGCTGCGGGTTCAGAGGGCACTGTCCTCTCTGCAGACAGCCCGGCACGACGTCCGGATGTCCTCAGGGAGGAGCTGAACGAAGTGGCTTTGGGAGGTTCCCGGAAGGTGAAAGCACCTGAAGGTCATCTCGAGATGGCCGAAAACTGGGTCGTGTGGAATGAGGCTGCCTTTGGCTTTGAGTGGCTTTTAAGAACTGCGAAGTAGGTGACTGCTGTATGCGTTTCTTTCAGGTACCACCTGCCAGTGCATGTGCTCGGCCACCACGCCGTGAGCCCTTACTCCGTGGTTTTGCCGTTATCTGCCGACTGTTTGGCCTTGAGGCCGGTCTCAGACATGCTGAGAATGGCGTGGAACCTGTCCTGGTACCACGGGACGGACAGCCTGTTGCAGCACGTGAACTCTGAAACGGGAGTCCCAGAGTAAGCTGTTACATTTACTCGGAAAAGCACTTACATTTAGTTAGTTACTTAGGCTTTATTTTTCCTTTAAGTCAAGTAGTTTTTTAACTTCCTATCACCTGATTCTGCGTTTGTTCTGAAGATTGTAATTTTTGCTTCGTTTTAAAGATGACTTGTGTTCCTTACTTTTTAAAAACTGTCCCATGAGGAAGTTGCCCTGGAAAGCGCAGGGCGCCTGTGCTGTCCTAGCGATCAGGTGGCGTTCGCTGAGCTGCCCGGTGGGGGTCGCCCGGCGAGGGCTCGGAGGGCTCGGACTGGAGCGCCAGGCCAGGGCGCAGGCTGCGGCGTGTCTCCGGGGGCGACGAGGAGGTGGAGGGTCACGCGGAGGGTCACTGCTCCCGAGCGTCTGAATGGTCCATCGGGACCTGCTCACTGGAGTGGAGGTCGCTCTGTGGGCGGGAGCAGGAGCGAGTCCGCGTGGGCACGGGGCGCTGCTGCGCGAGCCTCCAGTTGGAAAAGGCAGACCAGGCCACCCCGCGGCTGGGAGCCGCCGTTGGTCAAAGGGGAAGGGAGATAAAACGGGATTTTGGAGACAGTTTGTGATGGAAATGAGAGCTTCTGTTTTAACCGCTGTGCCCCTTCCTCCTCCTGTGCGTGCAGGTTCTCGGACACCCTGAGGCTGTCCCCGGAGGACACCCTGGCGCTGACGGTGACCCACACGGCCAGCGGCCTGGGGGGCTGTCTCCAGGCCGTCGTGGAGGCTGCGGCCCACAGGGACGTGAGGGCCGCAGTCACCAGCATGAGCTTTTACTTCCTGAACGACAGACTGTCTCTCGAGGGCGGCGCTGGCCCCCGCGGGGTCACGCTGAGGTCCTTGCCTTGGCACAGCGCCCTCGGCAGGTCAGTGGGGGCTGCAGCCGGCCGATTCGGAGGCTGGGCTGGTTGCATGTGGGCTGTCCCTCGGCTGTGGCGACATGGGCCTGTCCTCTCACTGAGGCTGTGAGGAGAAAAATGCTTTTGTAGAAGGAAAAACCCAGGACTTTTATCACCTGCAGTGTGTATCTAATAGCAGAAGAGAAAAATTTGAACGTAATTACTGCGTTTCAGAAGGAATGATTAATGCACTTACAACAGCTTTTAAAATTCCCTTGTTAGGGCGAATTTTGGTCTCACATAAGTAAAGGACGAGGCTGAGACATTCACGAACAAACTGAATGTTTATTGCTGTCCAGTTACAAGTGACTGAGGACGTCAGTGGGTTGGGAGTGGGTTCGGTACCCATGTGGCAGGCTGTTTTGTTTGGTTTTGCTTTTTGCCCTAAGTGTGATCTCACTTCTGTGTTTGCTGTGACTTCCATGAAGCTGGTGGCCCGGTGTGGAGGTCCGTCAGTAGCTGGGGAGAGGCGCCAGCCCGGCCGCGTGACCCTTTCACGGCCGTGAGCCCACCAGACGGAGGCGCAGGCATCGGCCGCCGTGGCCCCACCTTTTGGCCTTCCTGTGACTGCAGTGGAGAATGGGCAGCTTTCTCGTGGAACAGAAAGCGGGCCCTTCTCCAGACGGAGGGGGATGCGTTCCTGAGGTGCCGGCTCCTTACTCGAAGCAGCTCTCACGTCTCGGCTCTGACCACGCCACTCCGGTGCCTGCCGCCTGGTCAGGGGTTTGCCGTGGTGGTTGGTTTAATATGAGCTGCTCTTTAACATAAATTATGCAGACTTACAGTTAAATGAGTCATATGAAAATAAAGGTGGCGGTCACGCAGAAGTTACTACTCCCCAGTCGTTTTACGGCGCCTCACGCTTATCCGTGCTCTCGAGGTTGCGTCTGCTCTGTGTTACCGAAATGATGCCGGGCGTCTCTCCACGGCTCTGTGTCACGTTGGGGGCTGGCTGTTGGCCACGGGGGATATTTACACTGTGGAAATGGGCAGACTCAGCAAATCGGCACCCACTTCTCAGTTGGTGGCTCAGTATTTGTCAACACACCACCGTAAGAGCCAGAGACCCTAAGTATTGTCTTTTTCATTGTAGGTTTTTACAGGTGCTTCCTGCTTGTGCTGAGGACGAGAAACTGCTGATAGACATCATACATTTTCTAAATAAGTTATTGAAGGAACAAAGGAGAAATTCATCGGTGGAACTTCTCAGCTGGCTTCTGGAATTACTTCTTAGACCTGTAAGTGTTGGTAAGGAATTTGGGGTTTAGGTGTGACAGGTGATTTATCTGAAAATTATTAACACTATGTTATGGAGAAGTAAAATATTTATGTAGCCAGTGCCAGGTGCTCCTCATGTTGTGACAGAGGGTATGTGGCCGCGTGGCCTTCTTGACGTGGTTGTGACCAGGTTTGCTAAATTGAAAGTCTGCAGATGAATGGGACCGTCAGCCTTGCTGTTCGACAAAACCTATTTCCCTGTGCATTTCCTGCTGCAGCTGTATTTTGAAGTGGGGTCTTGGAGCGTGGGGGTGGAGACAGGAATATGGAGAGGCGGGGGGCGAGCCAGACGGAGGCCTGAGGGCATGGTGGTGGCGAGGCTGGTGAGAATGAGCCAGAGGGGGCTCAGGCTTTGCTGCACGCTCACCGAGGTCTTTCCCCTGCAGCCCCCTGCAGCCCCACTGCGCCCCACCCTCCAGCTGACTGCGTGCTAGGGAAAGCTTGCCAAGAAGCTGGCTCGCCATGTATCGTTTACCCATTTCTTTCCAGCCACCGTATGAATTTACTTAACCTAGCAATGATAAACCTTCGTACAAGTAATCACAGAAAAAGCCTGCATAAACATGAGAAAAGAGGGCCTAAATTGATGAGGAGATGGTAGACTTTATAACGCAAATATATTTCATTCTATGTTAACACATTTACAAAGCGTATTTAAAAACACGATTCTCTGTGAAAGTATGAAGTGCCGATATGGTGTAAGTTAAAAGTTCTAACCGAGAAGACTTTTTGGTTTAAGTTAGAAATTCTAATACAAAATACTTTCTGAAGAATTTACAGATTCAAGAAGTCTGTATGTGTATGAACGTGGTGTGTGAGAGTTGTTTAGGTGCTTATTTCCTTCTGCTTTTTTGTAGATCGGTGAAAATATGGACTATTTTGGTCACAGTTATATCATGTACCATATACCATAGTACCTTGCACGGGGAGAACTCTCAATACACATTTATTAACTCAGTAGTAAGCTTACGACGTTGTGAGATCTATGTAGTTAGTTACAAGAAAACACATGACTTTAATTTCATAGCCTGTTAAAGTTTAACAAAAATGGGAGCAAGGGCCCGTGTGCACCGACAGCCGCAGCTCCGCGCCGCAGAGGTGCTGCGTGTGCGTGTTTGCGGCGAGATTCACAGCGGCCTCGGTGCCTTTGCACTTCCTTTCCCCCGGCTGGTGCGCCCTTTCTCTAGATACCTGTCCGCCGACTGCCACGCCTGGGGCTCCGTTCGAACATTAGTCACGCAGGCGGCCTCCGCTGGCCATCAAGCCGCATGGTGTCCTTCCCTCCGTGCGGCCTCCCCCCCGCCTCACCTCTTACCTTGTGTCTCCCCACCGCACGTACCACTTGCGCCTGCAGAGTAGCTCTGCTGATTTTGCGAGTGCCCCCCCCCCGCCCACTAGAAAGTAGACTCCGTCAGGACAGGTTATCCGTTTATTCACTGCCATGTTGTTTTTATGGACTCACATCTGTGTTTCTTTCTTCATAAGTTCTAAATTATGTATCTCATTGGAAGGTCTTTTCTACTCCAAAGTTCTGAGTACACACTCCCATGTTTTCTTAAAGTGTTACTTTTAAGGTTTTATTTTTGTTTATATTTTTCTTTCTTTTTTTTTGTGTAGATTATTTTTTAAAATGGTTAGCAGTTTTCCTATATGCTGTGTCTCCTCCTGGTTTGAACTGCCACCATTTAAAAAAATGACACTAATTTCCTACATGTACATGACTGTTTAGCTGCACTTTGTAGTGTGTTCCTTTGGTATGTCTGTCTGAAGAACTACATTTTAAAATAGTTTTAACAATTTTTCTTCAATAAACCTTATTTTCTATGTTTTTCTGGCCATTTTTACTTCTTTCAGATTACCTTTATTTCCATGCTGTGAAACTTACGGACAGAACAGTTATCCCGTGGATGGGTAATGGATGGGTATTGTTTGTGACTATCATTGGCTTCTGCATGTCAGGCAAGAGCTACCTCAACACAGCTAAAAAGTTGGGATGAACTCAGAAAAATGTTTATAATGCAAGTGAGAGACAAAAGATTAACTTCCTTAAAGTGCACTTTTTGAATCTAGGAAGATGACTAAACTTCTAAAGTAGATTCTTCATCCAGTAAAGTTTGCTCTATTGTCACTCTCTCAAGGATGGTTATAAAAAACCATATTTACTTAGAGTTTTCTCTTATCTCTGAAATATCAAAAAATTAAAGAAGCGTTCAGAGGCAGTTATTTTCAGAATTTTCAATAATGCAAAAATAGTAAAGCCTAATGCTATTATAGTTCTTTTTACTTTTAAGCATGTTTAAATATCTCAGAAATTAGATATTAAAATATTGTTAAAAGAATCTCTAGAAAGCTTTCCATCTGAATGAGTTTTTTGATAACTCAAATGGATTTTGATCTACAAATGTTCTATAACTTTAATCTTTTCACTCATATTTTAAAAAAGAATAAGCTCCCAAACAATCTCCTTCTTAGATTAGAGATCTTGTAGTCTGAAGACTGTGGTTGCGTTGGGTCGTGAAGCAGCAGATATAATAGGCTTCAGTTGTAGAATCTTTTCTTTAAAATCCATGCATTAATTAAAAATTAGCATAAAAGACTGTGTAATGTATAATAATGGAAAAATCACTGCATATTAAACTGTATTTTCCTAAATTATGTATAACTGCAGCGACAGTGAAAGCTCTATATTTAAGTGAGCACGAATTTTGTAGTGTGCTCAGTGCCGACGCATCACTTACTCATAGTTTTGAAATTAAAGTGAAATTTCTGTGTGGTTGTAGGTGGTTGTGCTGTGATTTAATCCCGTTTCAGGAAGGGGTTTTGGACTAGTTGGATTTCTTTACTTTGAGTGGTAGGTACCAGGGCTGCCTCAGGACACCTCTTGCTTTCTCTCCTCACACGTCACCATCACTAGTGTGGAATGTAGTGCTTTGCGGTGGGGCAGAGTGGACTTCAGCTTCCACACCGCGGGTGTTTCCTCTCTAAGCACGACGCCGCAGGACGTAAGGTAGGGAGTGTTTGTAGTGACCGAGGCTCGAAATCTGGGAAGCCTGGCCTCGGGCAGCCCGGTGCCCCCTGAAGTGTGCCGTTTGGAGTCGGTGAAACAGCGAGACATGATTTCAGGGGGTCGGTAAAATAGCGTTTCCAAAGGAATTGTTTTGAATGTACAGACAGAATATGAAAAGATTGCAAAAGTGTTGGTGGCAGAAACTAACAAAAATGGGCAGATGTAAATGCTTGATTCTACAGTGGAATGCTGATAGGAAGTGTAAATGCTTGATTCTACAGTGGAATGCTGATAGGAAGTGTAAATGCTTGATTCTACAGTGGAATGCTGATAGGAAGTGTAAATGCTTGATTCTACAGTGGAATGCTGATAGGAAGTGTAAATGCTTGATTCTACAGTGGAATGCTGATAGGAAGTGTA